>MEHQ01000169.1:736019-776019 GCA_008828725.1 Saccharina japonica | reverse complement strand
GTCCCCTGTCCCCTGGTAGAAACAAGCCTCCGTGTGTGTTATCTTATCACCCCGGGTGATACGGCACTGTCCCATATCCCCTTGTAGAAACAAGCCTCCATGTGTGTTATCCTATCACCCGTGTGATACGGTACTGTCCCCTACCCCCTTGTAGAAACAAGCCTCCATGTGTGTTATCTTATCACCCGTGTGATACGGTACTGTCCCCTATCCCCTTGTAGAAACAAGCCTCCATGTGTGTTATCCTATCACCCGTGTGATACGGTACTGTCCCCTACCCCCTTGTAGAAACAAGCCTCCATGTGTGTTATCTTATCACCCGTGTGATACGGTACTGTCCCCTATCCCCTTGTAGAAACAAGCCTCCATGTGTGTTATCTTATCACCCGTGTGATTCGGCACTGTCCCCTATCCCCACCACCGCCAAACCCACCTTCGGCACCACCGCCAAATCCTCCTCTGCAAGAAGCTCCTTGGCCAGGGCGTCCCTCACTCTAATCCTCGCCATCACTGCGGCATTTCCACCCAACAGGATGTCCGTTCCCCTCCCCGCCATGTTTGTGGCCACGGTCACCACCCCCAGCCGCCCCGCCTGGCCCACGATCTCGCTCTCGCGCTCCACCAAGTCTGGGTTGGCGTTAAGCGTCTGGGAACAGAGGGGGGGGGCAAGAGGCGATCGTCCCCGGTGCGTTAATGCGATCGAAAATATGGCAAACCCATCCCGATCCCACGACACCGATGGTGGCCACGACGGCGGCGGCAAAGATGACAACGAAGAAAAAAAAAGTTGGAGCGGAGGGGCATATCAGCGATAGCGCTTTTCCTACGGGGGCCGTGTGCTAAGACAGAGGTGCTGTACCGTTTTTTGGCTACAGAGGTATATTTATACCGTTTTTTGGCTAAAGATTTTTATGGATGATCGGGCTCCTTAACCCCTTAAGAACTGGTCCCACGTATTTGGGGGCAAACTACTTGGAATTAGTGATACGTTTTTTCAGTTCTGAATGGGATACCTTAACCCCAAATCGTCAGACTTTCATTCTCGTGTTGCCTTTTCTTTTCGTGCTATAGTTAGGGCATGGGACTGACTGTTCACCGGGTTCATATATAGCATAACACTTAAAATTTCCCACTACAGTCAGTTTTTGAGTGAGGGTGACCACCACCTCTACCGTGGCATGCGTCCGGCACCCGTTCCGAACTTGAAAAAAAAACTACGTATTACGGAGGACCATAGTAAATAGGACCAGATTTTGTTACTAAAAATATTCAAATATATAGATTTTTGTGTGCACTGTAGGTCCTGTTTACTATGGTCCCCGTAATAGTTGTACCGGGGATATGTATGGAAAGGGCTGAAGTATTCTCGCGATTAAAAAAAAGGAAGGCACGAACCGTAGTGGGAAGGGCTGAAGTATTCTCGTGATGACAAAAAAGGAAGGCACGAACCGTAGTGGGGAGGGGGAGAGGGGAGAGTCTGCTACTGTATGCGACCCCGGATCTGAGTTAGGCCTATTAATAGGAGGGAGAGAGAACACAAGGGCGAAGAATATGAATGGGATGAAAAACGAGCAGACTGTAGACAAACACGATAAAACTGGGAGCAGTTACATATCAATACCAGGCCATCCATTGCTGGCACCCCCTTTTCTATGTTGGCATCTGATTACGTACAGATGTCGGGGGGCTTTTCATTGAATACGTTCACGTCACCACACCCTTTCAAGTTAAGCCACAGACAGGCCAAAAGACCATTGCGGGAATCATCTGAAACTATTGTGGTAAACTTCTCTCAACAGAGTATACCGAGTACATACCATACTAATCAGAAGCACGTTTTGATCGACCGTACACTATTACGGGTGACCATAGTAAACACTAGTAAATAGGACCAAATATTGTTAGTAAAAACAGGTAAATATGTACCGGTAGTTTTTTTGTCTGTACCGTAGGTGTCATTTACTAGTGTTTAGTATGGTCCACCGTAATAGTAGTTAGTGATGGTACCTGGCAAGGCACCCCCCTCTCCTCAAGGTCCTTAGCGGTCTGGTCCGACATCCGGACATTGGTCGTTCCGATGAGCACCGGGCGTCCGTCCTTGTGCAGCCTCTCGACCTCCGTAAGCATGGCGGCGTTCGCGCCCACTCGGTTGCGGAAGACCACATCGGGGTAGTCCCTCCTCGCGATCGGGAGGGCTGTCGGTATCTGCGATGGGATGTTGGGTTCGTCGGTAGTGCAGGCGTATATGTTATCGCCGGTAGTATATACTACATATCGTAGGTGATACCGACAACCGTACTAGTAGGTGTTACCGACGATGATATTTTATACTGGTAGATGTTACCGACGGCGGTAGTAGTCTATTGTACTGGCGTTACTGACGATAATGTTCTCTACCGTAGGTGCTATCGACAGCAGTAATGTACACCGGTAGGTACCGACGCGCGCAAGCAGGTGGGAAAGGCTTGTTCAAGGATGGCCTTCCTGTCGACATTGTCCCAGCTAATCGACATTGGCCTGAAATCCTTTTCTCTCAGTATTATACAGGTGTCACCGACGGTGGTAATATTTAGGCGTGACCGAGGGCTGTAACACATACCGTAAGTGTTACCGACGGCAGTATTCTTTAGGTGTTACCGACATCATCATTTTGCTGGTGTTACGGACGTCAGCATTCTATGGATTTTACCGACGACAATATTCCAAAGGTGTTACCCATGGTAGAATTGTATCATTTTTGCCGACGTCAATATTCTATACCAGGTAGGTTTTACCGCCGGTAGTATGTCTCGTACTGGGAAACATTACCGACAGCAGTATTACATACCGCAGGTGCTACCGACGGCAGCTTTCTCTAGGCGCTACAAAAGGCAGTACTATATACATGGTGAACGCTACCGACAGTAGTTTTGTACCGGTACGAACCGTCAAAAATCGAACCGCACTCATGCACAGGAAGACCCATTTTTTCCGGGGCCCACTGAGGGGCAGGGCACCAAAACAAAAAAAGCGCTAAAATAATGCTCGCGACGCAAAAAGCTCTTACCTGAACCACTTCCAGGCCGTAGGTAGAACCGAGCTCGTTTGCGTCGGTCATGGCGGTACCCGTCATCCCGCACAGCTTGGGGAAGCTCCGGAACAGGGCCTGGTACGTCACCTGCGCCATCACCTGACTCTGCTTCGACACGGTAATGCCTTCACACAGCAAAAGTAAAAACGTCACATCGGAAAAAACGGGGGATGGTGGACGGGAGACAAGGGGGGGGGGGGGGTGTACTCATGCTGTGCACGGCCGTAGTCATATGACCATAGACCCTCGCATCCCTACAATGCCGGGACGGAGCGCGTTGGGTTTTCACCAACCAGGCAGACATTGCTTGCACCAAGCGCGAAACGCCGTGAGGTATTGGGCGAGTCGCATGGAGGGTGAGCTGCATCCTGCTAAGAACCGCCTCTGAGGCGGACTTGCATATGGACGACAGCTTCAATGAGTTAATTTAATTTCTGGTGTGGCCACTTCCGGAGACAGCAATGGGTTTTACTATGTAACTGCCTCGCGGACGCCTTACCATATTAACACTACGTGAAACGACCATTCCCCTTGTGCGGAACAAAGGTTCTCCACCCCGCACAAATGATCTACTCGACCGCCAGCTTTGGTGACCGCCAAAAAAAAATAACAAAAAAAAACGGCACCCTGGTTGTCTAGCTCACGCAGCGAGTGGCGTGTTTTACAGCGTCGTTGCCAACCGACGCCAACCCAACCTATAAATATAATATATTTATAGGGGGTAAGGGGAGGGGGGTGTACTTCAGTTTCATGCATGGCCGTAGTCGTATGATCATAGACCCTCGCATCCCTACAATGCCGGAACGGAGCATGTCGGGTTTTTCACCTAGCAGGAAGACATTGCTAGCACATAGGTCACGACTCACGTAGATGTCAGACTGCTAGCGCACGCCACTCGCTTCTTCTACTGTGAAGAGTGTGTTTTACAACTACCCCTACCGGCATTGTGGGACGGACACTCCTGCAAGACTTCTCTCTTGTGTGGTTGACTTTGTAGAATATTAATGAGGCGGAACCAGCCAGGGGCAGGGGATCTGGTGTCCACTACTGCTGTAGTATTCACAAAGAGTATTGACTAAACAGTACCACTCTGTACCTAAATATAAGCACATTTTATACATTAATATTAAATAAAAACGTTGCTTATATTTCGGGACAGAGTGGTATTGTTCAATACCCCCCGTCATCACGAAAGTTCCGCTTGCTGTCCTGGAAACAACGCATATCCAAAAACCCTCTTACCTCATTAGAAACAACATCATTTTATGCGGGCGCGTCTGAGAAGTTCGCCTGAGCGGGCAGATTTACGCCTGCTGCCAACTGATACTCGAAACCAAAAGTGTGAGTTGACGGTCTATTCAATAATTTCGACCCGCCAAGACCTATTTAGCTATTTAGACTGTATATCCTATTTTGAGGGTGGGGGGTGCCAACCATCGCATTGCGGTAGTCCGTCAAGAGGTAGCGTGCCGCCAACCATCGCATCACAGTTTCTCGGAAGGTACGCGTGCAGGAAACAACCGTCGGCAGGAGGTAATGAGCGACGTCAGCCGTGGATGCTGGCAGCTGGCAGGCGCTGGCAGGCGCTGGCAGGAGATAACCGGTGTTGGTAGGAGCCAACGGGCGTTATCAGGGGGGGGGGGTGAGGGGTGAGTGTTGGCAGCAGGTGATGACGTTGGCAGCAGCTAAATCCGCGTTGGCAGGAGGATAATGAATAGTGGCAGAAGAAATTGAGCGCTGACGTCAGATAGTGAGCGTTGACAGGAGGGATAATGGGCGTTGACAGTTAACAGGAGCCGTTGCGCTACGGCTGGCACGCAGGGCGTGGCCGTTTCATGTACCGTTTCATCTGCATGGCCGTTTCATGTACCGTTTCGTCTGCATGGCCGTTTCATGTACCGTTTCGTCTGCATGGCCGTTTCATGTACCGTTTTAGCTCCCACCTTCTTTGGCCTCGATGCACTGGTGAAGCCCGTCGCTGTACCTCCTCCCCTCGAGCACTCTGCCGCTGAAGGTGTCCACGATGAGCACGTCCTTGTCACGAACGATGTACTCCTTGACGACACAAAAAGGGAGGGGGGGGGGGAGAAGGCGTACGTGTCGTTTGAGACACCACAGCAAGAAGAGAGACACCGGTCGGTGGGTTGGTGGGTGAATGTGTGAGTTATGCCATATGCCGATCGGCAACCAGAAAACGAAGAAAATAAAAAAAGAGGCAACACAAGGCGTCGTCATTAAAATTTCCACGTCCTTTCATGCTATCAGATATGTCCACACACCACACCAAACCACACCAGACCACACAGAAAACGAAGAAGATAGAAAAAAAAGAGGCAAAACAAGGCGTCGTCATTGAAAATTCCATGTCCTTTCATGCTATCATATGTGTTCACACACCACACCAAACAAGACCACACCACACCTTGTCCTTGGTGAAGAGTTCCTTGGCCTTGATGGAGTTGATCACGTACGGCGCCCACGGGTCTCTGGGGTCAAATATGGACTTCCCCAAGATGCGGTCACAGTCGTCGTATCCCTTGTCCGTCAACACGACCGACTGGTCTTTCTCTGATACCTGCAAAACGCAAAAAGTTAATCGACAAGAAAAAACACACACACAAATAAATCACAACTTGTTGAACACCCTTTTGGCGCTGAACTGAAAAATACGCGAGACCTGTTATACTTACCAGGCGTATTTACTGTACCAATGGTATTGCTGGTGCGGCATCTACTGCAGCATTTCCTGCGGCATCTACCAAAGCATCTACCGCAGCATCTACTGCTGCAATTACTGCAGCATTTCCTCTGTGAGATATAAACGAAACGGAAACGGCTATATATTGTTGCCGTTACGCACTCACGGTGTAGTGCAGCCCCTTCTCGAGAACGCCTGCGATCTTCCAGGAGGTGGCGAACTTTTGGGCGGGCGCATCGACGCTCCTAGAGATGATGAGCGGCGTCCTAGCCTCGTCGATGAGGATGGAGTCAGCTTCGTCAACAAGGCAGAAGTAGTACTCCTTTGCTTGGACCGCTCCTGAGAACATTTCAAGACGTGAAATTCGTAAGATAGAAGACACACAGTGATCAACCAACAGACGAATCCGGATTGACAGAGAGAAGAGAGGGGGGCGGGGAAGGAGGGGGAGAGGGAGAGGGAAAGGGAGAGGGAAGGAGCGAGGGGGACGGAGAGGGGGAGGGGGAGATGGAGGGGGGTGAGAACGGGAGCTTCCAAATACAGAGGCGTTTGGAGTGAAACCATCGGGTGTAACCGTCGAAACTTGATCGTTACGAAACATGAAACGGCCGCGCTTTGGTGGCCTTTGAAGCTTACCAACTTCACCACCACTGAGGAGGGCCATCAAATTAAAATTACCGGTCATTGAGAAGCGCCGCATAATTAAATTGTCGGTACATAACGGAAGCTGACACAGTTTGTTCTTGTTTGGTTGGGTAACGAGACACTGCCTTTCGTGTAATTTCAAGCTATCAATAACCCTTTTTATTTTTATTTTGGTTCATCCCATCTAACTACCTTTGCTCTACTTTCTCCATTTCCCTCCCTTTTCAGAACTCGTATCACATCGTAGCACATATTCATAGTAAGCATTCCTGCCCCCTCCCACACTACAGCGCGTGCCTTCGTTTAGCAACGTGAGAAGAGTTCAGCATTTTCTTCCCTCGTCGACTCGCGTCGAACCTACTCTAGTCGGGGATCAACAGGAGTATTACGTCCAATCCGTACTTTCCACCCTTACTGTATCCACACGTCCACAAGGCAACATCCTATCTACCTAAATTCACAAGGTCCCACTTAACGACATCTAACTAACGGTAGCCGCACGGCAACTTCCAACTTAGCCGTATCCGCTAGGCAAAATATTGCCTAACGGGATCTAGACGGCAAGATCCAACCCAACGAAATCCGCCAAACGATAATCCTATCTACGATAAGAATCCACACGCAGCAAGATCGCACTAAAATGCTATAATACCCAAACGGCGACATCGAATCTAACGGTATCCAAACGGCAAGATCCATCCCAACGGTACAGTATATCCACGCGGCAAGATCCAACGGGTCTCAAGACTCACCGTCTTTGGTGACCGTTAGGTGGTCCCGGAGGTAGTCGAACCCGAGCTCCTGATTGGTCGCGTACGTAACGTCCGCGGAGTACGCCTCCTTCCTCTGTGCTTCGGGCATGTTCGACTGGATCAGCCCCACGCTCAGTCCCAAAAAACGGTGAACCTACAGGCATAAAACACATGCCGTCACATTACCGACGAAGAAAAGTCAATCTTATGCAAAATACATGTTACCGACGGAAAGGGTTATTCACATCGAAACGGAACATTCAAAAATGGCGTTTCATGTGATAGTGCAGGCGAGACCTCATCAACTCTGGGGGGGCACGTAATCGTTCGTTTTCGTTGTCAAAGGGAGTAATACCGACGGAGAAATCATTACAGACGGAAAAAAAAACCTCCCGGGAAGTAATTAATCGCTGAGAGAGCACAACGAGTCCTTCCTACAGTACAATACAACAAAATTTTCGATCTCACCGCCCATGTTTTTTTTTTTTTTAAAGTAAACACCACAGCAATCAGATGCCGTTCAACTCGTCAATTAGTCGAACTCACAGCCAATGCGCTTGTAATACAATTTCCTACTGCTCTCTATGACCTACCAGTACGTGGCTTGCGGTGGAATATAGTTCGAGTTGCGCCGCACCTGTCCCATGGTTTCGGCGTCCCTTCGCGCGAGGTAGTCGTTGGCCGTGACGACCAGCACGGTGCCCTTACCGGCCAGGGCGTTGAGGTAGCAAGGCAGCGTGGCCACGAGCGTTTTTCCTTCCCCGGTGGCCATCTCCGCGAGCTTGCCCTCGTGCAGGGCTAGCCCGCCCAAAAGCTAAAAAACACCCAGTTCAGTTGAATTCAAGCGGAAGGCGCAGACGTGAAGCAGAAGCAAGGACACAACATCAATACTCGCACATGCTATATACTATCAATAGCACTGTAACTACCATTCTCGTCGGTATAATGCCTGTTGGAAATCTGATATGAACCATAAAAATGGGTATATATTATCGGCCAGAGTGGCATATATTGGCGATGGCTGCGGCGTTTTCCTCTAGGGAAAAAAGGCGATTTTCTCCAGGGAAAACCAACCACCAAACATGAAAGTATCGGTCACCACGAAGCCGTACATGCGAGTTATCACAAGGATAGGAACACGCCGACAAAAAACAAAACAAAAGTCCGCGAATAAATCACCTGAACATCGTAGTGACGTAGTTCCAAGACTCTCCAGGCCGCCTCTCGAACTACAGCAAATGCCTCCTCCAACACATCGTCGAAACCCGCCCCACCTGAAAGCCTTTCGCGGAGCTCCTGCGTTTTCGCCCTGTCGACACGCAGACGAGGATGCGAACCGTTACATGCCCACAAAGCGATACAACGAGCGAGGAGCAAGCCCACCATCAGTCAGTCAAATAGTCCACCAACCGCTGGGACACCACATTAGAGCCACCGAAATAAAATCGACCCTTGGATAGTCCAACGCAATAGACATCCCACCAACCAATCGATCAACAATCTCACTAACCATCCTACCAATCAATCAAGCAAGCAAACGACAAACCAACTAATCAATCAATCAATCAATCAAGCAAGCAAGCAAGCGACCAAGCCAGCGACCAAGCAAGCAAACAAGCAAGCAAGCAAGCAAGCAAAGCAACCAATCAAGCAAAGCAAAGCAAAGCAACCAATCAACCAAGCAAAGCAGCCGATGAACTCAAGCGAGCCCAGCCCGGCAAGTTCCAATCGAAAATACCGAAGTAAAGCATTCGATACTTATATTACAAACAATCCCACCGTTGTAAACGAAGCTCTACGTCGCACAAATCAACCTTGCTCCCCCCCCCCCCCCCCCCCGCCTCCTCCTGGAACAAACCATTCCAGCCGCCCTCGTCCCCCCCCAATGCACGCTCGGTCTGCTTCCCACTTGCCTGAGCTGATCGTCGGACATGCCCTCCATCTCGTCCTCTAGGTCATTGATTTTTTTGACGCGAGATTCGTAGGACAACAGGACGTCGGCGTTGGCCGCCATGACCGGGTCTCCCTTCGACTTCAACAGGTCGTCCAACAACCCCATCCGTAACGCCTGCGGCGAGGCGTGCGGGGTACGGGTACGGGTGTGCTGGTGTTAGGCTCAAGGTCGTAATGTGTAAGGTGTGCGTACGCTAATTGTGTTTTTAAGGTCTAAGGTGTACTATTAATAGCATAATGCGTATATATGGTGTTAAGCCGCAAGGTGTATCTTCTTTCTTACCCGCTGTAGTATATACCCCGAGAGAGAGGCGACACAAAAAACAATGATAACTTGTGTTTGGTGATACCAACCGTCTACGAGTAGTATGATGAGCGCCTATGATACTATGGTACTATGATACTATGATAGCAGTAGGGGTAGAACCATGCTGCGCCCGTGCCGTACGTACGGCTCCTTTGAACCATTGCAACCATTGCAACCATTGGAACCCGGGCACCAACCATTGTATCTCGGACACCAACCATTGTATCCTATCATCCCCCGATTGCGCAGTTGCTGGCCGTTGCTGCAATCGCCACATTCTTATCGTAATTTTTCCCCTCTGATTTCCCAAGAGTTAAGGTGTACCAGGTAGCTTTTCAAGGGGTACCTCTTTCAGGTGTACCCTTTTCAGGTGTACCTTTTTCAGGTGTACCCTTTTCAGGTGTACCTTTTCAGATGTACCCTTTTGAGGTGTACCCTTTTGAGGTGCACCCTTTTCAGCTGTACCCTTTTTAGCTGTACCCTTTTGAGGTGTACCCTTTAGAGGTGTACCCTATGAACCCTTTCGGGGATTGATAGAGAAAGAGTCACCACAGCAAAACGACCAATACAGCATCGGCGGCACTACTTGGTTGGGGCACGATAGAAAAATAAAAATCCGATAAGTTTATAAATTTGGCGTACACTAGTACGAACTACCGATACGATGCAAGGAGTCTTACGGCACCGCCGCAGTACGATCCCGCTCGTTCTGCCGCGCGCACCATTTATGCTCGTGTATAGACGGTCGAAAAAAAACAAACTTATGATATGGTTGATTCCGCTCTCAGGGTTCCCAACGGACTTATCATATGGCTGATCGCGCTCTCCTGGCCTCCAAAAAACCTACCCAGGGTATCTATGCCGTGTCGATCGAGTCGTGGCACTGATGTTGTGTCACCACGAGCGCACAGCCTGGTAGGGGTGAAATTTGAGGCTCGTGCACCATCATCAGGATTCGGATTCATATGCCAGGTAGTTGATCGTGCTCTCTGGGTCCCAAACTAACTTGTCATATGGTTGATCGTGCATACTTGTATGGTTGATCGCGCTCTCTGGGTTCTGACATGGTTAAGGTTCAAGGTGTACCTATTTTTAAGAAGTAAACTTCAGGTGCTAACACGGGGGGCTACATGCTATATGTATATGCTGTGTGTTTACTTCGAGTGTGATTATATATGTAGTAATCAAAACCTACGTTGGACCAAAAAAGCACACAATAGCAGTCCCCTTTGTGTACAATCCATATTTGGTTCTGACTACTATTTTGTTTCCCCGTACGTAATAGTAATAGGTGCAAGGCGTAATGTACTACAGCCAGTACTCTACGTATATAGCCCCAACTTTGTTTTCACCCACGGCACACGTTACCCACGCCTCGGACAGATCTATCTACAGATAGATTTATCTACAGATCATTTAGTCCGTGACCTGCCGCTGAGAGAAGTTGTGCGGTATCTTTATAGTACATATCCAACCATGTGCTATTAGATCACGCAGACTATGCGGGTCCCACCCGGCAACATGAGCTAGATCATACAGATCATACAGATCATACAGATCATACAGATCATACAGATCATACAGACCATACAGATAATACAAGATCGGGAATATATCTGCCTTGAAGGATCTCGTCCACGAAGTGGGAATTATCTATGTGATCTGGATGATCTGTCCGGGGTGTGAAAATTGTCCACACTTTACTTCCAGTGGTTAATTCGCCCAGTTCACGTGGGTAGCGGAACGCCAAGCTGTATATAAGCAAGAGTAAACCGTTTTAGAAAGAGAAAATGGAGAGAGAGAGAGAGAGAGAGAGATCGGACCCCAAAAAGCGAATGCCTCCACCCCCTTAATCCTGACTGTTTCGCACCGTACCAGTCATAGAACGATCCGAAGCAGCAGCACTCTTACTCTCGTTTACGTAGACGAAACAAGCGTTGGGATAAGGCGTCTGGTACATGGTATATACCATGTACATGAAACGTGGTACGTACCGGCACATGGTATGGTAAGTGGCATATACAGTAGTATATATGGTCAGCAGTAGCACCAGTGCTCTGACTAATGTACTAAGTATCAATAGAGCTGTGATTCGGCAGGATTTCACGACTAATAACTAATCGGTAGATGCCGTTAGCCGACTAACACTAGTCGGTAAGTCGGCTGGAGAAGCCATTTAAGCCAGCTGATGAACAGCCGACTAAAGTTAGGAGAATGAAGCGAGTCAAAGCAGCCTCCCCTGGCCAAGGGGACCCCGTCCAAAATAGGAAATCTGCAGGGCTTGCCATGGGCCGACGCTGATGGGACGGCCCGGGGTTGGGCCGGGCCGGGCCCATCAAATTATCAAAGGATGGACCGCGGTTCGGCCTAGCCCATCACATTTTCAAACATTCGCCAGGCCCAGCCCGGCCCGGTCCATCACATGGCAGCGAGGCCCATGAGACACGGGCGCTATATGGTCTGGCCCGACAACTTTCACGCGCCGGCCAGTGGATTTGACGGGCCGGCCCATGTGTTGTCCCGTACAAAAAGGTGCATGAGTATACGCTGACGTGATTATGTGA
This sequence comes from Saccharina japonica, assembly GCA_008828725.1. Taxonomy (NCBI): domain Eukaryota; class Phaeophyceae; order Laminariales; family Laminariaceae; genus Saccharina; species Saccharina japonica. The sequence goes on along the minus strand of MEHQ01000169.1, from coordinate 764,030 downwards.
CGTTACTTGTTGGTTTTTCGTTGTTTTTTTCGCGTCTGCATTCCGAGGGACAGCTGCTTTCGGCCCATGAGACACACACCCTAAACAGTACCCACTACTCACACAATTCTGCTCCACCAACGACTCGGTCGGATGGCTTCCGTCCCGACTGTGGACCACCACCTCCTCGTGCTTCTGCAACACCCGCAGTAGCAGGAGCAACAGCAGCAACACGTCCTGCCGCAACACCCGGTGCTGCTGCAATACACGCTGCTGCAACACCCTCTTAACAAGCAAATAAAACGCCAGTACAAGCAGTGATATTTTGGTGGCGGGTTTCCACGCTACAGCAGCAGCAATCCTCATCCCCGGTTTGACATCGACACACACGAAGGTGAAGGTCGCTGCAACCTTCGGTCTTCTGAGTATGTCCCCTGTCTGGGCCTACTTCACGAAGTTCCACCGGCGGTTCCGTCCGCCGGACGAACCAGGGCAAGAGCGTCATGCTGCCTGCGTCGCGGAGACGGCAAGGAGTGTCGTCTGTACACCCACAACGGTACCAAGGCTTTGATCCGACATTTGCGCAAGGCATCATGATATATTATAATGAGCCGCGCGAGCGCGAAGCGCGAGCCTTTTTTTCATTGATTTTTCAAATGAAAAAAAAGGCTCTTCCTATCGGGTCGCATGAGGGCTGGTAGGGTGGACAAAAAATTGTTTTCTCTGTAGCTGTGAGACAGTCAACATCCACGTTCGTACTTCGCTCTCATAGTACACGGCACCAACGCCAGTCCCGTCGGGCTCTGTGCACGCACAAAATTTAACGAAGTCTTCTCGTGCTGGTTTCGCTCTAACTCGGCCCGAGTTGATCGAGCTAGGAGCGGCAGCGTGTGCTTTTAGAGGCACATGACCGGAGGCGTTTTTTTCAATATTTTTTATTTCCCAACGGTTTTCTTTTTTGAAATACAGAAGAACTCAATTATGCCGAACAATACGATAGACCCAAGCGTGGGAGCATCGGATTCAAGTGCTAGACCGTCAAGCCGAGCGTACAGTGACGTTGGCCCTGGCCTCGTGTGTCGTGCTCCTGCTGCTGTTTACTGCTGTTCCGTTGTTGTTGTTGCTGTGGCCGCCTGGCCATGCACATGGCTGAATCATGTTTTTTATTTCGGAACGTAAAATATCGTAACTGCTGTTTTGTGTTTTTTACGTAGTTCTACCGAACGTAACCCGACTCTACCTGTAGGCGAAATATATCCGACCAAAGCAACGTGTGGGCCGTGTCCCTACGACATGACGAAGGTGGCATTGTAAGGCCTACCCTCCCACTGATGAGGGGACGGGTAAGCTCTGCTGTAGATGCCGTACAGCAGTAGTAGTGGTGGCACCTGTGCTAGGAGAATATCGGTTTTTGGATCAGGTTTAGATTTTTTCATAATATGCCGAATAACAATACGAACGAGGTACGTGTCGCGTTGAGGAAGCAGGGGACACACGAAAAATTGAGTACGAGTACAGAGGGTTCAAGTGTTAGACCGACAAGCCGAGCGTATCACAGCGACGGTGAGCCTGGCCTCGTGTGTCCTACTACTGCTGTGCTGTTTCGCTGCTGTTGTTGCTTCGGCCAGCACAGGTGCTGCTGCTGCTGCTGTATGTTGACGTTTTCTTCTCTCCAAAAAGGGCCAAAAAGAACGAACCAAAGCACGTATACGTAGATGTTCGTTCGTGTTGGTTCAGCACACAAGTATTTTTCCAGCGTGATGCATCGCAGATATGACTGCTGCAGGTATTTGCGGTCGCGGCTCAATGCCACCAATTACTAGTACCCGGTACACCCGAGGCGATTTGCCAGAGATGCATCGTACGAACGTCGCTGTTCTTGGCGGATAACGATCCTGCCACACCCAAAAAAACTCGTAGTTGTAGCAGGAGTACACCACATATCATGGGCAGCGGTCCGGGCCGGCCCGTCAAAATACATGGGCCGCTTCATGGGTTGGGCGAAGCGGCCCATGTAGACACATCTCATGGGCTGCGGCCCGGCCCGGCCCATCAAACTATCAGGGGATGGGCCGCGCCTCGGCCCGGCCAATCAAAATTCAGAGGATGGGCCGCGGCCCGACCCGCTCATCACATCTTCAATTTTTCACGGACCGGCCCGGTCCATCAAATTTTCAAGAGTCTCGGCCCGGCCCGGCCCGGCCCATCACATTTTCAAAAGTCTCGGCTCGGCCCGGCCCATCACAATTCTCAGGTCGGCCCGGCCCGGCCCGGACAAACGGCCCATGTGACAAGCTCTGAAAAATGGTATCCCTCATTAACAATCCTTCCCTGGAAACCCAACAAGTCTGATAGTCGGCACCTCCGGGAATCAAGTATTGTTCTGGTACGTATTACTGCTCACAGAATAGTCAGTACTACTACGTACAGACAGAGTAGTACTGCTCTGCCTACTGCTGTCACATGCCGCGAGCTATGACGACACATGATTACTTCGTACATATGGTGCTTTTCCATTTGATTCGTGCTCATGATTCGTAGAGACGGCAATATGTCCGGGAACGTAATGACCGTTATTATGTTCATATTAATGATGAAACGTTCCTTAAATTTCCGGACAGAGTGGTACATACGTACATTACATGATTATCCGCACACCAACACAAGATTTGTTGGCAGCTCCGAATGCAACACCGCTCAGCAAAAAGGTATGGTCGATCAAACCCGCCACACGCTCAGCAAGACGCGGTTTGTGCTGATCCCGTCTCCAACGTCGCTTCCTCTTTCCTTAGCACCATGCACGCAACACACAGCACAGCAGCACCTTACCTGCGACTTCGTACTCCTCTGCCCTTGAACAACCGTTCCTCTCATCGCCTCGCTCCTCCTCTCTCCCCGTCGAAACAAGGAGCATTCCAGCGACGGCGACGTCGATGGTACTTGCCTCCCGGCCTTCGAAGTCGCCGACGCCTGCGTCACCGAGCAGAAGCGCCCAGCAGCGCTATGCACGAAGGCAGACGCTCCTGTAGAGCCTCCCAGCAGCAGCAGAGACGTGGTTGCTGCGGCTGGAGTCTTCATGATGACTCGTCAAGCTGACTGGATTTGTTCGTTCAACTACGTGGGTGTTCAGTTTGCCACCCTGTGCGATTTAGATGGAAATCGTGGGACGCGATGCAACCGGGAGGCTCTACACGGCTAGGGTGGGATGGTGGCGTGACTTCTATCACTGGATGCGGCCTGTGTCCCTCGCAAGCTCGCGGTGACACTGCAATGATATTGCTGCGTTGTTTCACAGCACACGTCATTTTGGTGTTTGTGGAAATATGGAAGCGCTGTTGTTTCCGGGGGCTGGGGTCACCTACGAGGGCGAGCATGCTCTCCTTTTTGAGCAGCGAGAGAGGCGCCAAAGTCAGAGACTCGAGGCTCAAGACTCAAGACACCCGCCACCTAGGAAGACAGGGCGACGTCGAAACCCCTTCAGTGCGTTGCTAAGCGCGTGCTGCCCTTCCACCATCCATCTTGCCTGTCAGAGGTGACAGACAATACAACAGCATTTCAGCATAAAATCGCCTGCTCTCCGATCCAGATCAATCTGGACCTGTATTTGAAAAGACGACTTCAAGGCACACCTGAGGCATTCCAGAGACCCAGTGCCCACGTAGCCTGGTTAGCCTACGCGGGGAAAGGACAATTCAGGGCCAGCAAGCAAGTCGACGAGAGAACACCAGCTGCAGACCGACACAAAAAGAACTCGTTTTTTTCCTGTGCACGAGCTCCCGCCAGGACTTGCTTGGGTGCAGTGTGAGCTTGGCGCCCTTCTCCGGGTGCAAGCCAAAGCCGTCCGGTTGCAAGCCAAAGCCAAGCTATAGCAGACAGACACGGAGCTCAGCTAGCTAGCTTGGCGGATCGAGGAGCTGGTTGCAATTGGTCGGGCATACTTGCCTCTCCAGAGTGCGACAAGACACAGTAGCAGTACCCCGACTCGACCGCCCACTATCTCCCTGGCAAGCAGGTTACCCATATAGGCATTGCCTTGAGCAATCCAACAGCGGGAGCAACGACAGCTCGGAGATTCCGCCTGGTTGCCTGCTTGCTCATTGGCGGGACGGGACGGGACAGGAGAGGGAGAGGAGGGAGGGTAGCCAGGAGGCCTTCCATACGTGGTCGTTCGCTGTTGCAACGAACACACGGATAATTTACAGCTCTTATCTCCCAAGTAAGGGGTGGATTGGTTTGCTTGGAGCTTTGAGCAGCAGCAGCTTTGGACAGCAGTAGTAGCAGCAAGCACTTTACTTCCGCGTCACGAGGTGACGTTTCGTCTCAATGGGAGATCAAGGAGGCACTGGGGGGCGGAAGGAGATCTACACCTATGAGGCGCCGTGGTGTATCTATGCGATGGGGTGGTGCCAGAGGTCGGACCCGTCAGAGAGATACCGCCTCGCGATCGGCAGCTTTACCGAGGAGTACAACAACAAGGTTCAGGTCAGTTCACAACAGTAGTAGTCCGAAGTTGGAATCTACAGCAGTAAAATCAAAATCAGTGCTACGTATGATACGAATGTACGTGTGCTTTGCGCCCTCAAAACTCAAAACCTCCGTCGCCCCGACATGTACGCTCAAAACGCCGTCACCTGGCCGCCAACCTCCTTCTCCTCGATGCAATATCAATACCTGGCAGTCGGTATTTCTGATACCGCCACGTATTAATAGCTTCGAGTGCTGGGGGCTATCATATATACGAAGTGCCAGGGTGTGACATTGCAGTAGGTCTATAGTCTTGGTCCTGCATTCGGGTATATATGTATATATGGACTACCAGGTACGCGAGTAGCTTTCGCCGGAGAGCTTGAACGCGTTCCGCTGGGGGCAGCAGCTTGTCCCAGCCAGACAACGATTGATTACCACCTCTTTTGCAGTATAACAGTTTTCAAACTGAACTTCCAGCAAGGATACCCCACAGCAGTAGAACCTACTGGTATTGTCGAGCAGCAGCCGCAGCAGCAAGCCGCAGCAGCAGGAGAAGTATTATGATTATAGTAGTCGTAGCATAAGTAAGAGCACTTATAGTTAGTAGCGGTGTCACCTTCCAGGACATACCGGTACGCGAGAGACACTTTTCGCGCCTGTTAATAGTTGCAGGGAAACTCTTGTCTCAGTTTCGAATGTACCGGGTATGGAACAACGCAGAATTAATGGTGTTTATTTTTTGCACTACGTCTCGTACAATATTTCCCGCCTTTTTTATCTTGCAGCCAAGCTTTACCACTTACCTTACCAGATACCAGGTATTTGACAATACCCTTTTATTGGTCAATTAGTGATCTTTCGAGATTTTTCATCGGTCAACACATATAGTCCAGCAGAAACACTGCTCCGCTCAGCACCCCGATCCCACACCGACCTGATCCCACCCCGACCTGGGCCCTCCAATCTGATCCTGGGTATACAAATAGCCGCCGGCAGGCAGGGCCCACGTGAAGGCACTTTAATCCCATGCCGACGAAAGTGAAAGTGGAGGGTGAGGTCGGTCACAGCAAATCGAGGGTCAGCCACAGCCAGCAAACAATACCAGTACTACTGTAATTTTTTCGGATACGTGGTAATTTACCGTCTTTTCTTGACCCCGGTTTTACACCTATATACTAATTGGCCCTTGAAACAATATACGTACACAACAGTAGTGGTACCGGGTACACTAGGCTCCTAAACCTCCTGTACTTTTGTATTCCATTTTCAGCCCTGTCACGAGTACGTATACATGGCTACAAATAGTAGAACCACTCTATCATATCACGTAAACTCGTCGGAACACTATAGTATACCTGGTACGTTTATTTCAGACTGTTTAATTTTAATTTTAATTTAATTTAAATTATTTCTTCCCCCACAAATAGACACACACTTCCTGAATTCTACAGCCTCAGATTGTGTCCCCCTCATACGGGATGTACATCCTACGTGAGGACATATAAAACCCGTAAGTACGCGCGATCGAAGTATTACACTCAGCTAGCAAATATGAGCTTCGACGAAATCCTCGAGCTCACAGCTGTTGTTTTTTTTTAATTTTTTAATAGTTGCAGTAATAGGTCTGCAGTACAGCAGTGCTAGACTAAAGGAGCAGTGTTGGTTTTATAGTACCTGGTCTTGGTTTATAGAAGAGGAAGGTGGAAGGCCTAGACGGCACTCCCCCGAACGTTATATGTATTGCCATGGTGCATGGTGCATGTTCTTCGAGCATCAGCCAGTGGGTGCGTATGTTCGTATCGTAACTGAGCGAGGGAACAACGCCCTCTAACCTCTGGCCAATGGAATTATTACCCTATTATGCGTACGTGGGGTATTATAGGGATATCAGCGCAGACGAAGATCTGTAGATGTCATTGCTGATATCATATATGTTGCTGAATCGCAACATGGAGCCATAAAAATCAGCGTTGATGTTGCTACCTGTCGACCTGTAGCCGTCGATCTATAACCGTCTATCTGTAACGCTACGCTGCGTCCATCGCTCTATATCCGTCGATCTGTAACCTTCGACCTGTTACCGCTAATCTGTAGCTGTCTATCTGTAACGGCCAATCTGTAACCGTCGATCTGTATCCGTCGATATGTATCCGTCGATTTATATCCGTCGATCTGTAACCGTCAATCTGTAACCCCTCCCCCCTCCCCTGCAGATCGTACAGCGCACCGAGACTGCTTTCGTCCGAACGGGGGAATTGGAGCATCCCTACCCACCGACCAAAATCATGTGGTCTCCCGACAAATCGCACGCCAGCCCGGATCTGCTGGCAACAACGGGTAGGTTAACGGCTAGCATCGAAACGTTTCTCAGCCCTTTTGCTACCTTCGTTCGTTTAGAACCCCTCGCTCGTTTTTAGTGACATATTCCTTGCTAGCATACTTTTACGGGGGACCATAGTAAACACTAGTAAATAGGACCAAATATTGTTGGTAAAAATAAGTACATGTATAGGTTTTTTGTGCGCCGTAGGTCCTAATTACTGCTGCTGTAATAGGATCACGTTTACCGTAGTAAAGGGTTACTACTGCGCTGTACGTACAGGAACATATATATATATATACAAGGTTCCCCTCCGGGACGTGCCTAGGGGAGTGGCGCAAGAACGAATTGAAATCCAAACTCGTACATAATTCGATATTGTATCCTACGCAAGCATATTACATCATAGTACGACGTGATTATGAATTATCTGCATATTACCGTACATGCAGGGTACATGCATACTATTTTTTAGAACTAACTGTATCAGATGACCTGCGCACTTTTGGGGATAAAAAGACTTGGAAATAGTGTGGAACCCTTACTATTGACTGCTTATTTTTAATAGATTTTCCTAACGATTCCGCCAAACATTATATTATGTTCGCCAGTGTGTTTATGTATTATATGTCTTTGTTGTGTGGAGAGGCACCACAGTTGACTTGGTTCTAGAAGGGGATCGAAATAGACTCGATTTCAGTGTTAGGGTCGAAATCATCATGGTTTTATGTGGGGGGATCAAACATGACTTGGTTTTTGTCTTGGGTTCGAAATTGGCCTGGTTTTGGTGCGGAGGGTCGAAATTGGCTTATTTTTTGTGTCAGGGCCGAAAATGACTGTTTATTTTTCACTTTGGTTTGTTTTATGTATATATTATGTACGTGCGTAACCCAGACACCACAGACAGCACACGAGCAGTGCAGAGCAATAAAACAGCATGAAGCGCGTGCGGTAGTTTTGTCCGCCCTGTATTTCGAGTCTCGTCACCTCGGGCATCTTTCGAACAGTGGGTGGGATAACAATGCACGGTGAGCTTTTTCACCCCCCATACCAAGGTCAAGTCATTTTCGGCCCGCAGACAAATAGCAAGTAAATTTCTATCCCCCACTAAAAAGGAAAAACTTATGAACGAGAGTCTCGAACTGACGACTTCAAACAAATAACCGGGCATCGCACTCATTTGACCATATTACCAAAGAGTCAAAATACTTTTTATACTGGCGTGCGTGTCCACAGCAGTGAGTGCGTGACGCACCGCACATACACATGCACAGCAGCAGCGCAGCAGAAGGAGAGAGATAGAGATGACCGATGACGGATCATAGCCTCCGAGAAAGCAACTACTGCTGCTGGATCCACAGCAGTACAGCGCGGACCTGCCACATGCGCGTGATGTTGCCTGCTGCTGCTTGTGCTGCTGGGCGGGGTTGCAACGTGTTGTTTGTGTTCTCTTTGCATGTTATCTGATGTCTAAAAGTTTGGTGGTGTGCTTGGGGCAAGAACCCGCAACATCATAAATATAATAACAGTTGCCGTACTCACACGTAATAAAAACGGCCCTTACATTTCGGTCCAAAGTGACCCTGGATATGTCATAAACACACAGCACAACAGCAAAGAATGCAAGACAGGTGGCGGACTACGGACAACAGCCTTGGATAAAACAACTACCTACAGCAGCAGTACAGCCCAGATGGATGTGCCACTCACGCACGATGTTCCCTACTGGTGTTGGCGGCAACGCTGTAACGCCGTGCTCTGTGCATCTTGTCTGTTGTCTACTGGTATCTGGTACATGTTTCTGGCCTGTGTGCATGTGAGAGCAAAAAACAGACAACATCTAAAAACAGAACATCGTTATTTACTGGCACGTACGTACGAAACACGGCCTCATGCAGAAAGCCCGGGAAATCGGCTTATCCACTCCCGCGGGAAAAAAAACTTCGAGCGCCCGCCACGCGAGCCACAGAGCTCGGATCGAGCCCAAACCTCGACCAATGTGTCCGGCCGGGCTTGCTGTGTCGGGGTACTTAGCGTTTTGCCGAAAAGTGCTCGTACGAAGAGAAAAGTTGCGAAAAGTGCGAAAATTTCACAAACATAACTATAACATATATACATATGTATGACTCTAATTGCAAGCGATTTGCCCCCGCAACGGGAGTGTAGTCCTTAAGGCCTGAGGGGATTGACCCTTCTCCCACTGCAAACATCATCCTAGTTTAATTCCAAGTAATGTGGCCCCGAATCGTGGGGACAACAGTACTACTCATAGTACTACTGATAGTACTACTGATAGTACTACTCATAGTACTACTGATAGTAATATGTTATATCAAACTGATCGTGAGTATAAGGTACGTTTGGAAGTTTTGTTGCCATCTTATTGTCCAGTATGTTTTCGATCAGACTGGTACTATTAATAGCGTATTAACAGCATCCTTCCGTCTCGAAAGAGATGCGTCGTCAATGGTCAAATTAACTAGGCAAGCAACGAATGAGTACGCCCCCCCCACACCCCCACTTGCCCTCGCGCCTGCCTGCACCTGCCTGCACCTGCACCTGCCACTTGCACCTCCTGGAAATGGTAGGGGACTATTTGCGGCTGTGGGCTGTGGACGAGCAGAAGCCGGGCGGGGTTAAGCTACACTCGCTTCTCAACAACGTGAGGCAGTAGCAGTAGTAGTACCAGCAGTAGAAGCAGCAGCAGCGGTAACAGCAGTAGAAGCAGCAGCAGTAACAGCAGCAGCAGCAGTGTTGCCGTTCGCTGTTTGGTACACTCTCGAAGGAAAGACACGATTGTCAGCAGTATCGTATTTTCGTGTTGGGTGTACTGTCTGTAGCAGCACCCTTGAAGCTTCTCGATCCTGATGTCAACGTTTCCTTCCGTTGCGCACAAATGCCTCCTTTCTTGACTGGGGGGATGGGGGGATACGGGACTGTCAGAACACGAACGCGGAATACTGCTCTCCTTTGACGTCGTTCGACTGGTGCGAGGCCGACCCGTCAACGGTGGGAACGTCCAGCATCGACACCACCTGCACCATCTGGGATGTTACGGTGAGCAAGCAAAGCAGTGCGCCCCTCGTACGAGTAGGGTTTTGGGTTATTATTTTTGAAGGGGTATGGCGTAAGCCGCCGACGTGCGGTCACTCTTATCGTTTTTAGGACGGTAGTCCCGTGGCAGGTATGATATGGATGCCTTTTATTAATACTAGTATTACTCAACTGTACGTATTATACATACTGTAGTATTAGTATTACAGGTATTAGTAGTATTATAGTATAATAGTGTAGACATTTGTTATTGACATTGCTACAGCAGTAGTATTCGTATCTGGTACGATTAAAAAGTACTGGTGCGATACCAGGTGGTAGTATTAATTTAAGTATTAAGGTTAGCACTAGCTCAAGGTTGTTCAGCCGCTCGCGCGCAACTCGTAGTAGTTCCACCATATGTGCTGCTGTAGCAAAATAAGCCCCCCGGTCATCTCGGAGGGTGCTATTTTTAAATATGAATGGGACATTTTAAAATTATTTCTAGGCAAGAAATTCACGCTTAACTTTACACTGACAGCGAGTATACTCTTGACAATATCATCATCACCACCATCTTCATCGTCATTGCCATCATAATCATCGTCATCGTCATCATCAAAATTCAGCATTCTTCTTGTTGTCATTTTCGTTTTTATCATTATAATTTCTATCAATATCATCAACGCAGGCAGAGTCAGTTGCAGAGTCTGTTGGAGGGTGCCCGGCGCTTGCCACTATGCTACGCGTTTGTCAGTTAACCGCATGTTGTGCGATTTGATGCTCCTTACTCCTTACACCTTACTCCTTACCCATCCAACTTCCCGTGCGATTTTCAGACCGGCACGCCTAAGACGCAGCTGATAGCCCACGATAAGGAGGTCTACGACATCGCCTTCGCAAGGTGAGCTTTACTAACGGTGCCGTGTAACGGTGTTGTGTAACGGCGCCGTGTAATGGTCTCGTGTAACGGTCTCGTGTAACGGTAGCGTGTAATGGTATAGTGTAACAGTATGTGTAACAGTAACGTGTAACGGTCTCGTGTAACGGCAACGTGTAACGGTAACGGTAACGTGTAACGGCAACGTATAACGGCAATGTGTAACGGCAATGTGTAACGGCAACGTGTAACGGTCTCGTGTAACGGTCTCGCATAACGGTATCGCGTAACGGTCTCGTGTAACGGCAACGTGTAACGGCAGCGTGTAACGGTAACGTGTAACGGGAACGTGTAACGGCAACGTGTAACGGCAACGTGTAACGGTAACGTGTAACGGCAACGTGTAACGGAAACGTGTAACGGTAATGTGTAACGGCAGTGTGTAATGGTCTCGTGTAACGGTAGTGTGTAACGGTAGCGTGTAACGGTCTCGTGTAACGGTAACGCGTATCGGTTGGGTCGATTCGAGTTACTATTTCTACCGTTTGTTTCTCGCCTGATGTAATGCGGTAGTTTTGGCGCCGCTGTAATTTATCAAGCTACAAAACATATAAAAGTATGTTAGTTCCGTTGACGGACATAGTTCTAACGAGGCTATCACGAGGGGTTATCGAGTGACACACGTGTTGATGCACGTTCAATGCCTTTTGCCTTGGTGCTTGACGTGTGTTTTTGTTTTATTAATAGATGTCGATATTTCCCCTGTCTGCCCGTATTTGCGCCGCACCGGCAAAATCAGGGCGAAGGACGTATCCGCGTCTCGGGAAGCCGTTGGCAGGGTTCGCATGTTCGACCTCCGTTCGCTGTACTTACTGTATCTATATCGCGTGCAATCTTAGTATTTCGACGAAATCTTCCAAAGGCAAGTTCGGTAGGGTATACCGGTACCGGGGGTATATTTGTTGCGCGTACCGAACTTACCGAAGTGTCGGGTACCGGTATTGAAAAAGTACCGAACTTACCGAAGTGTCCGGTACCGGTATTGAAAAAATAACGAACTTACCGAAGTGTCGGGTACCGGTATTGAAAAAGTACCGAACTTACCGAAGTGTCCGGTACCGGTATTGAAAAAATACCGAACTTACCGAAGTGTCCGGTAGCGGTATTGAAAAAATACCGAACGTACCGAACTGTTGGGTACCGGTATTGAAACAGTACCGAACTTACCGAAGTATTCGGTAGGGTATTAAGCACACTACCGAGAAAATACCGGTACCCCCGGTATTGTGGACGAGGGTATACCGGTACCCGGGGTACATTTAGGTGAGCGTACCGAACTTACCGAAGTGTCAGGTACCGGTATTGGACAAATACCGAACTTACCGAAGTGTCGGGTACCGGTATTGAAAAAATACCGAACTTACCGAAGTGTCGGGTACCGGTATTGAAAAAGTACCGAACTTACCGAAGTGTTCGGTACCGTATTAAGCACACTACCGAGAGAATACCGGTACCCCCGGTATTGTGGACGAGGGTATACCGGTACCCGGGGTACATTTAGGTGAGCGTACCGAACTTACCGAAGTGTCAGGTACCGGTAATGGAAAAATACCGAACTTACCGAAGTGTCGGGTACCGGTATTGAAAAAATACCGAACTTACCGAAGTGTTCGGTAGGGTATCGAGCCCGGTACCGAACTTATCGAAGTGTTCGGTAGGGTATTAAGCACACTACCGAGAAAATACCGGTACCCCCGGTATTGTGGACGAGGGTATACCGGTACCCGGGGTACATTTAGGTGAGCGTACCGAACTTACCGAAGTGTCAGGTACCGGTAATGGAAAAATACCGAACTTACCGAAGTGTCGGGTACCGGTATTGAAAAAATACCGAACTTACCGAAGTGTTCGGTAGGGTATCGAGCCCGGTACCGAACAAATACCGGTACCCCCGGTATTGCGGTCGAGGGTATACCGGTACCTGGGGTATATTTGGGCGGGCGTATCGAACTTACCGAAGTGTCGGGTACCGGTATTGGAAAAATACCGAACTTACCGAAGTGTCGGGTACCGGTATTGAAAAATTACCGAACTTACCGAAGTGTCGGGTACCGGTATCGAGGCCATACCGAGCTTACCGAAGTGTCGGGTACCGGTATTTACCGAGAAAATAGAAAATACCCCCGGTACAGTTCGGTACGTACCCTACCGAACATACCTTTGAAATCTTCCATCTCACAGCTGTTTTATTTAATTCAGCAAATTTATTTAATGTATAAGCATGTTCCTCCATACCAAGTATACCGTACGTATACGGTGCACGATGAATGGCGCGCAATATGTTTTCCCTCTTTTGTCCCTATATACGCCGCCTATACAACATAACAGGACGAAGGACATCTTCGCATCGGTGGGAGCCGATGGCAGCGTGCGAATGTTCGACCTCCGCTCCCTGGAGCACTCGACCATCATCTACGAGACGCACGACTTGACGCCGCTCATGCGTCTCAGCTGGAACAAGCAAGACCCCAATTACCTCGCCACGATTCTCACGGACTCCGCGAAGACGGTCATCCTCGACATCAGGTGCTGCCTGCCGTCGCTAGTGCTGGCGTTTATTTTTCATCGGGCCACAGATAACCATAACCCATTATCGACCCACAAACCATGTATCCCTGTATATTTTATTTTCACACCGTAATTGGTTCTAATTATCATACTGGGTTTTCCCGTGATGGTACTATTAATACATTACTTGGAAGTATTTTTGTAGAACTATGAACGTCAATATGTGGACTTTAGTTACTACGTACCGTGATATGTTACATGGGGAAAAAAAATGGTACCGAAACACCGTTCGTAATGTTAACTTGAACCGGTAACGGTGAATGTATCGGTATGTGTTTTTTTTGTAAACTTGTTATATGATGTAATATTGACAACTACTGTCGTCTATACTGCTACGGACATACACTAACTACCCTGGTATCGGTATTGATAAAAGCTAGAAGAAAAACATGGGCTGTGATATCGAAGATTTCGTCGAATTTTTTCTGTGTCGAACTGTGTGAGATACTTTCAATGCGCACCACGGGTTTATATTCCCTCGGTATTATGTTGTTGTTGTTGTTGTTGTTGTTGTTGTTGTTGTTGTTGTTGTTGTTGTTGTTGTTGTTGTTGTTGTTGTTGTTGTTATTAATGGTGTTTATTTTTTGCACTACGTCTCGTACAATATTTCCCGCCTTTTTTATCTTGCAGCCAAGCTTTACCACTTACCTTACCAGATACCAGGTATTTGACAATACCCTTTTATTGGTCAATTAGTGATCTTTCGAGATTTTTCATCGGTCAACACATATAGTCCAGCAGAAACACTGCTCCGCTCAGCACCCCGATCCCACACCGACCTGATCCCACCCCGACCTGGGCCCTCCAATCTGATCCTGGGTATACAAATAGCCGCCGGCAGGCAGGGCCCACGTGAAGGCACTTTAATCCCATGCCGACGAAAGTGAAAGTGGAGGGTGAGGTCGGTCACAGCAAATCGAGGGTCAGCCACAGCCAGCAAACAATACCAGTACTACTGTAATTTTTTCGGATACGTGGTAATTTACCGTCTTTTCTTGACCCCGGTTTTACACCTATATACTAATTGGCCCTTGAAACAATATACGTACACAACAGTAGTGGTACCGGGTACACTAGGCTCCTAAACCTCCTGTACTTTTGTATTCCATTTTCAGCCCTGTCACGAGTACGTATACATGGCTACAAATAGTAGAACCACTCTATCATATCACGTAAACTCGTCGGAACACTATAGTATACCTGGTACGTTTATTTCAGACTGTTTAATTTTAATTTTAATTTAATTTAAATTATTTCTTCCCCCACAAATAGACACACACTTCCTGAATTCTACAGCCTCAGATTGTGTCCCCCTCATACGGGATGTACATCCTACGTGAGGACATATAAAACCCGTAAGTACGCGCGATCGAAGTATTACACTCAGCTAGCAAATATGAGCTTCGACGAAATCCTCGAGCTCACAGCTGTTGTTTTTTTTTAATTTTTTAATAGTTGCAGTAATAGGTCTGCAGTACAGCAGTGCTAGACTAAAGGAGCAGTGTTGGTTTTATAGTACCTGGTCTTGGTTTATAGAAGAGGAAGGTGGAAGGCCTAGACGGCACTCCCCCGAACGTTATATGTATTGCCATGGTGCATGGTGCATGTTCTTCGAGCATCAGCCAGTGGGTGCGTATGTTCGTATCGTAACTGAGCGAGGGAACAACGCCCTCTAACCTCTGGCCAATGGAATTATTACCCTATTATGCGTACGTGGGGTATTATAGGGATATCAGCGCAGACGAAGATCTGTAGATGTCATTGCTGATATCATATATGTTGCTGAATCGCAACATGGAGCCATAAAAATCAGCGTTGATGTTGCTACCTGTCGACCTGTAGCCGTCGATCTATAACCGTCTATCTGTAACGCTACGCTGCGTCCATCGCTCTATATCCGTCGATCTGTAACCTTCGACCTGTTACCGCTAATCTGTAGCTGTCTATCTGTAACGGCCAATCTGTAACCGTCGATCTGTATCCGTCGATATGTATCCGTCGATTTATATCCGTCGATCTGTAACCGTCAATCTGTAACCCCTCCCCCCTCCCCTGCAGATCGTACAGCGCACCGAGACTGCTTTCGTCCGAACGGGGGAATTGGAGCATCCCTACCCACCGACCAAAATCATGTGGTCTCCCGACAAATCGCACGCCAGCCCGGATCTGCTGGCAACAACGGGTAGGTTAACGGCTAGCATCGAAACGTTTCTCAGCCCTTTTGCTACCTTCGTTCGTTTAGAACCCCTCGCTCGTTTTTAGTGACATATTCCTTGCTAGCATACTTTTACGGGGGACCATAGTAAACACTAGTAAATAGGACCAAATATTGTTGGTAAAAATAAGTACATGTATAGGTTTTTTGTGCGCCGTAGGTCCTAATTACTGCTGCTGTAATAGGATCACGTTTACCGTAGTAAAGGGTTACTACTGCGCTGTACGTACAGGAACATATATATATATATAAACACTATGTATGACTCTAATTGCAAGCGATTTGCCCCCGCAACGGGAGTGTAGTCCTTAAGGCCTGAGGGGATTGACCCTTCTCCCACTGCAAACATCATCCTAGTTTAATTCCAAGTAATGTGGCCCCGAATCGTGGGGACAACAGTACTACTCATAGTACTACTGATAGTACTACTGATAGTACTACTCATAGTACTACTGATAGTAATATGTTATATCAAACTGATCGTGAGTATAAGGTACGTTTGGAAGTTTTGTTGCCATCTTATTGTCCAGTATGTTTTCGATCAGACTGGTACTATTAATAGCGTATTAACAGCATCCTTCCGTCTCGAAAGAGATGCGTCGTCAATGGTCAAATTAACTAGGCAAGCAACGAATGAGTACGCCCCCCCCACACCCCCACTTGCCCTCGCGCCTGCCTGCACCTGCCTGCACCTGCACCTGCCACTTGCACCTCCTGGAAATGGTAGGGGACTATTTGCGGCTGTGGGCTGTGGACGAGCAGAAGCCGGGCGGGGTTAAGCTACACTCGCTTCTCAACAACGTGAGGCAGTAGCAGTAGTAGTACCAGCAGTAGAAGCAGCAGCAGCGGTAACAGCAGTAGAAGCAGCAGCAGTAACAGCAGCAGCAGCAGTGTTGCCGTTCGCTGTTTGGTACACTCTCGAAGGAAAGACACGATTGTCAGCAGTATCGTATTTTCGTGTTGGGTGTACTGTCTGTAGCAGCACCCTTGAAGCTTCTCGATCCTGATGTCAACGTTTCCTTCCGTTGCGCACAAATGCCTCCTTTCTTGACTGGGGGGATGGGGGGATACGGGACTGTCAGAACACGAACGCGGAATACTGCTCTCCTTTGACGTCGTTCGACTGGTGCGAGGCCGACCCGTCAACGGTGGGAACGTCCAGCATCGACACCACCTGCACCATCTGGGATGTTACGGTGAGCAAGCAAAGCAGTGCGCCCCTCGTACGAGTAGGGTTTTGGGTTATTATTTTTGAAGGGGTATGGCGTAAGCCGCCGACGTGCGGTCACTCTTATCGTTTTTAGGACGGTAGTCCCGTGGCAGGTATGATATGGATGCCTTTTATTAATACTAGTATTACTCAACTGTACGTATTATACATACTGTAGTATTAGTATTACAGGTATTAGTAGTATTATAGTATAATAGTGTAGACATTTGTTATTGACATTGCTACAGCAGTAGTATTCGTATCTGGTACGATTAAAAAGTACTGGTGCGATACCAGGTGGTAGTATTAATTTAAGTATTAAGGTTAGCACTAGCTCAAGGTTGTTCAGCCGCTCGCGCGCAACTCGTAGTAGTTCCACCATATGTGCTGCTGTAGCAAAATAAGCCCCCCGGTCATCTCGGAGGGTGCTATTTTTAAATATGAATGGGACATTTTAAAATTATTTCTAGGCAAGAAATTCACGCTTAACTTTACACTGACAGCGAGTATACTCTTGACAATATCATCATCACCACCATCTTCATCGTCATTGCCATCATAATCATCGTCATCGTCATCATCAAAATTCAGCATTCTTCTTGTTGTCATTTTCGTTTTTATCATTATAATTTCTATCAATATCATCAACGCAGGCAGAGTCAGTTGCAGAGTCTGTTGGAGGGTGCCCGGCGCTTGCCACTATGCTACGCGTTTGTCAGTTAACCGCATGTTGTGCGATTTGATGCTCCTTACTCCTTACACCTTACTCCTTACCCATCCAACTTCCCGTGCGATTTTCAGACCGGCACGCCTAAGACGCAGCTGATAGCCCACGATAAGGAGGTCTACGACATCGCCTTCGCAAGGTGAGCTTTACTAACGGTGCCGTGTAACGGTGTTGTGTAACGGCGCCGTGTAATGGTCTCGTGTAACGGTCTCGTGTAACGGTAGCGTGTAATGGTATAGTGTAACAGTATGTGTAACAGTAACGTGTAACGGTCTCGTGTAACGGCAACGTGTAACGGTAACGGTAACGTGTAACGGCAACGTATAACGGCAATGTGTAACGGCAATGTGTAACGGCAACGTGTAACGGTCTCGTGTAACGGTCTCGCATAACGGTATCGCGTAACGGTCTCGTGTAACGGCAACGTGTAACGGCAGCGTGTAACGGTAACGTGTAACGGGAACGTGTAACGGCAACGTGTAACGGCAACGTGTAACGGTAACGTGTAACGGCAACGTGTAACGGAAACGTGTAACGGTAATGTGTAACGGCAGTGTGTAATGGTCTCGTGTAACGGTAGTGTGTAACGGTAGCGTGTAACGGTCTCGTGTAACGGTAACGCGTATCGGTTGGGTCGATTCGAGTTACTATTTCTACCGTTTGTTTCTCGCCTGATGTAATGCGGTAGTTTTGGCGCCGCTGTAATTTATCAAGCTACAAAACATATAAAAGTATGTTAGTTCCGTTGACGGACATAGTTCTAACGAGGCTATCACGAGGGGTTATCGAGTGACACACGTGTTGATGCACGTTCAATGCCTTTTGCCTTGGTGCTTGACGTGTGTTTTTGTTTTATTAATAGATGTCGATATTTCCCCTGTCTGCCCGTATTTGCGCCGCACCGGCAAAATCAGGGCGAAGGACGTATCCGCGTCTCGGGAAGCCGTTGGCAGGGTTCGCATGTTCGACCTCCGTTCGCTGTACTTACTGTATCTATATCGCGTGCAATCTTAGTATTTCGACGAAATCTTCCAAAGGCAAGTTCGGTAGGGTATACCGGTACCGGGGGTATATTTGTTGCGCGTACCGAACTTACCGAAGTGTCGGGTACCGGTATTGAAAAAGTACCGAACTTACCGAAGTGTCCGGTACCGGTATTGAAAAAATAACGAACTTACCGAAGTGTCGGGTACCGGTATTGAAAAAGTACCGAACTTACCGAAGTGTTCGGTAGGGTATTAAGCACACTACCGAGAAAATACCGGTACCCCCGGTATTGTGGACTACCAGAGGGTATACCGGTACCTGGGGTACATTTAGGTGAGCGTACCGAACTTACCGAAGTGTTCAGGTACCGGTATTGGAAAAATACCGAACTTACCGAAGTTTCGGGTACCGGTATTGAAATAATACCGAACTTACCGAAGTGCTCGGGTACCGGTATTGAAAAATACCGAACTTACCGAAGTGTCGGGTACCGGTATTGGAAAATACCGAACTTACCGAAGTGTCGGGTACCGGTATTGGAAAAATACCGAACTTACCGCGTTCAGGTACCGGTATTTACCGAGGAAATACCCCCGGTATACTTCGGTACGTAGCCCTTGTACCGACATACCCTAAATAAATGTGCACTTGTTAGCAACACAAGCATATGGCGGCGCCAATGACGGAGAAAAGGCAATGCTGTCGCCGCCATCTCCAACCACGTAGCAATCGGAAGCACGGTTAGCAGCAGCTACCAGCCCCAGCAAGAGCAACAACAGAACACAGCAGCAGAGAGGGCAGAAGCAGCAGCTCCAACTATGGGCAATGCGCTGCTGCTGTGGGCTCTACTGTATATTTGATCAGTCCACGCGTGCCACTGCCATCGAGTGCTACGCTTGAAGCCCGTTTTTACCCCAATCTCCAACGTCGAAGCTCGGCATACAGTTTAGATCATCGGCACCTCGTCGTAGTGCTGCTGCAGCTGCTGCTGGTACATCACTGTTTGAATATAATGTAGAGCTAGCGATGGATTCGAGATGTCGCGTTAAAGTCCGTAAAGAGGATGCATGATACGAGTACTTTTCAGGTGAGCAGTCGGGAGCTTCTCCCACTATACACGAGAGCTGCGCAGAGCGTGCCATAGCACCGCCTCGGCGGCGCCTCGAACCCCACCGGCGTGATTGGTGATAATATCATCTATCCTTTCGTCTGTACTCCGCGATTGTTATGTTGTGTCTGCAGCCGTTATGGTGGGTGTGAGATGAGTGCGTTGTGTCCTCCAGAGCGCAGAGGACCAGATGGATACATGAATGTGAGAAGACTGCTGCTGCTGCCGTACAAAACAAAATACCAGGTACCTTGTATAATGTCATAATGTGTGTCCGTATTGCATACATACCCGATTCCCCGGTATCGAGGCCGCACCGATCACCGCCGGTATTGTGGTCGAGGGTATAACGGTACCCGGGGTATGTTCGGGTATGGTACCGAACTTACCGAAGTGCGGGTACCGGTATTAGGAAAAGTACCGAACTTACGAAGTGTCGGGTACCGGTATTGGAAAAGTACCGAACTTACCGAAGTGTCGGGTACCGGTATCGAAACAGTACCGAACTTACCGAAGTGTCGGGTACCGGTATTGAAAAGTACCAACTTACCGAAGTGTTCGGTAGGGTATCGAGCCCGGTACCGAACAAATACCGGTACCCCGGTATTGCGGTCGAGGGTATACCGGTACCTGGGGTATATGTTGGGCGGGCGTACCGAACTTACCGAAGTGTTGGGTACCGGTATTGGAAAAATACCGAACTTACCGAAGTGTCGGGTACCGGTATTGAAAAATACCGAACTTACCGAAGTGTCGGGTACCGGTATGAGGCCATACCGAACTTACCGAAGTGTCGGGTACCGGTATTTACCGAGAAAATACCCCCGGTACAGTTCGGTACGTACCCTACCGAACATACCTTTGACATATTCCCATCTCACAGCTGTTGTTTTTAAATTCAAACAATTTATTTAATGTATAAGCATGTTCCTCCATACCAAGTATACCGTACGTATACGGTGCACGATGAATGGCGCGCAATATGTTTTCCCTCTTTTGTCCCTATATACGCCGCCTATACAACATAACAGGACGAAGGACATCTTCGCATCGGTGGGAGCCGATGGCAGCGTGCGAATGTTCGACCTCCGCTCCCTGGAGCACTCGACCATCATCTACGAGACGCACGACTTGACGCCGCTCATGCGTCTCAGCTGGAACAAGCAAGACCCCAATTACCTCGCCACGATTCTCACGGACTCCGCGAAGACGGTCATCCTCGACATCAGGTGCTGCCTGCCGTCGCTAGTGCTGGCGTTTATTTTTCATCGGGCCACAGATAACCATAACCCATTATCGACCCACAAACCATGTATCCCTGTATATTTTATTTTCACACCGTAATTGGTTCTAATTATCATACTGGGTTTTCCCGTGATGGTACTATTAATACATTACTTGGAAGTATTTTTGTAGAACTATGAACGTCAATATGTGGACTTTAGTTACTACGTACCGTGATATGTTACATGGGGAAAAAAAATGGTACCGAAACACCGTTCGTAATGTTAACTTGAACCGGTAACGGTGAATGTATCGGTATGTGTTTTTTTTGTAAACTTGTTATATGATGTAATATTGACAACTACTGTCGTCTATACTGCTACGGACATACACTAACTACCCTGGTATCGGTATTGATAAAAGCTAGAAGAAAAACATGGGCTGTGATATCGAAGATTTCGTCGAATTTTTTCTGTGTCGAACTGTGTGAGATACTTTCAATGCGCACCACGGGTTTATATTCCCTCGGTATTATGTTGTTGTTGTTGTTGTTGTTGTTGTTGTTGTTGTTGTTGTTGTTGTTGTTGTTGTTGTTGTTGTTGTTGTTGTTGTTGCTGTTGTTGTTGTTGCCGTTGTTGCTGCTGTTGCTGCTGTTGCTGCATTAACTCGTCGCCAAATATCTATTAATAGTCCGTAGTCACAAACAAGACAGACAGGCTAAAAAAAATACTTGAATGGAAGAATACCCCAGGAAAAAAATCGAGTACAATAACATCCATGTATATTCATATGGTCTCTTGTTTGTATTGCTGTACCTATCGTACTGCGTTTTTTGTTGTTGTCAGAGTTCCGTCTCTGCCGGTGGCGATGCTGGGGGGGCATCAGTCTGCTGTCAGCGCTATCGCCTGGGCACCGCACTCCTCTTGCCACATCTGCACAGCGTGAGTTATTCATGTTTCCACCACCAGTATGTGCCAGACAGATATTGGTGTTGCAATTGCAATTGAGATGCGTTGAGTCGACGATGGAAGAAAGGGAGCTCGAGTCTTCTGGCGATAAAACAATGCAAGGCATCAACCGTACCTAGTGGGGAGGAGGCAGGAGTGCCTGCTCTGTGACCCCCGGATCTAAGTGACGACTAGGAGGGAGAAAGAGAGAAGCGAAGATAATCGTACATGGAATAAGAAGGGAAACAAATGTATATTCTTTTGGTGAATGTAAAATTGTTAAAAGTACATTGATACCAGTCTTCTTGCTGTTGTTTTACTATTAATATACGTGTAGGGCTCCAACTGACTACCTGGTATATTATATTCTCACCATGAAATGCTTGTCAGAAACTTTTACCACATTAAAGAAACAACCATGAGCCGTGGGCGGGATTTAAACTATTACTAGGTATTAGTGAAGATTTTTCCGCTGCTCGCGCGCACTACAGCAGTAGTAGTAGACTACCGGTATACTATACCACCCACCAGATCCCGATATAGCAAGCAACTCCCCGGGAAATGATGTTGGGTGAGAAACCAACAGCATTCTAATATAGAAAAAGGGGCACCAAGTAATTCGTGTGTCGGGCTTGTTCTTGTTCTTTAGGTTCTCCTTTTATTCTTGCGAGTGTTCTCACTATTTTGTTCTTGCTCGTATTCTCACTATTTTGTTGTTGTTGTTGCTGCTGCTGTTGTTGTTGTTGTTGTTGTTGTTGTTGTTGTTGTTGTTGTTGTTGTTGTTGTTGTTGTCGTTGTTGTTGTTGTTGTGTTGGTGTTGTGTTGTTGACGATGTCGCTTATTGGTGGTGTTGATGTTGGTGTTGTTGTGGCTGGAGGCGTGCTTCGATAGGGGCAGCACTTTTTGGGTGTAATATTTTCTATATGACGTCGGGGTTTGATTATCGGAAAATGGGTTTTCCATCTATTGTACCCTTCACCCCAAATCGTCGGAATTACATTATTTTTTTTGCAACATGTTTATTTTGTGTACTTAGGCCATAATGGGATTGTTTCATCGGGTTGCACCTTCAGTTTTCTCAAAATCAGCTTTCGAGTGGCTTACTTATGACTTACTAATAGTATATAACTTTTCAAGGGAGGAACCTTAGAAGGAAAATGGTGCATCTCTACCTTAGCATGTGTCGTTGGTGTTGGCGTCTGTCGTATTATTGGTGTTGTCGTCATTGTTGCTTGTCCTGCCCTTCCTCATATCATCTTGTCTCATCTCGTATATTGTCTCGTGTCATCTCGTCCGACCCAACCCCGTCTTGTCTTCCTTTCGTGTCGTCTTACTCCCCCCGCCATGCCCTCTTGCCGGACTGGACGCATCAGAGGAGACGACTGTCAGTCTCTCATCTGGGACTTATCATCGGTGCCCTCTTCCGTCCCGAAAGCGGTAGAGGACCCGATCCTAGCCTACACAGCGGAAGAGCAGGTGAACCAGTTGCAATGGTCAGCCAGCCACCCAGAGTGGATCGCGATCGCCTTCGCCAACAAAATGCAAATTTTACGGGTCTGAGGAGGAGACGGCGATATATGGAGGGGGCGGGGGATGGGGGGCTGGGGTACGGGGGGGGGGGAGGAAGTTGGGAGAGGGGGGGGGTTGGGGGGGGGTGGTGAAGGGGTGGGGGGGGTGTGGGGGTGTGTGTTTTGTGTGTGGGGGGGGGTGGTTCTGCAGCGACGGGGGGGGAGGTTTAGCCATGGTCGTATGCCGTTCGTTGTAGCATGTTATCGAGCGACATCCTTAGGGAATGCCAACGCGCCACCACCTACCAACGCTCGATTGTGGGTAGTTTACTTGGAGAGATGTTGGGATGCATGTTTTAGGGGGTAGGGAGCAGAACGGCTTTTACTGATTTATCGATGGCGATTCGTCTCTTCTTTTTTCTCAAGTTCCGGAGAAATTTCTTGTGCGTCCGATTCGTTTCACCTCGGCTTGGTTATCCATCGTGGTCGTTGTAACTGGTTGTGATGAGTGTCGGTGTTCAATATTCGAAGGCGTTTTTGTCATGGAACAGTTAGAGGGCTTTGCCTGCTCTCGGCGTGACAGCCAGGGTCGTCCTGACATTGTTCCTACGCTTCGAATTGAAGGCTGCGCGAGTTTTAAGTCCCAACCCGCTTGAACAAAAAGGGTGTGCGTGTTGTGTCTTAAGGATACCTTAAGGATATATGCCATGTACGATATAGTGCGACTCGTATTTTGATACCCTCTGGGTAAAAACGAAGCAATGAGTAAGGTGCACTTTTTATATATATATGAGTAGTCGGTGAGGGCTGGGGGTGGGGGGGGGGGGGTACTCATGGTACTCATGTCATGTACCTGGTATGGCTATATGATTATAATAGTGCGTAATGGAGGTAAGGGGGGGAAGGATGACACACGGACTGCTTCTGACCTAGGCAGGGCTAGCTAGCGGCATACTTTCCGACGGTACGTACTACAACCACAACGAACCGAGTTTGCGTCTAGTTCGATAATTCGACACTCATTCCGGACTGCTGGCTATACGGCGCTCCCGTTCTTTGCGGCTCGATGTTGGAGGCTATTACTCTTTTCTTTTGGCAAGCGTCTATTAATAGTCAACAATAAATGGTGTTTGTGTGATTGTTGTTGCCGGGGCAAGCAGACGAGGAAAAGGCCACCTATCGAGGCACCGCGAATACGTTGCACATGATATTGGTACCTGATATTTTACGAAACAAGGGCACTCTGTGTTGGCGATCGTATGGGCTGAATGCGGTGATAGCATGTATTAATGTATTAATGGGGCGAGTTGTGTTCCACATCTGGAAACAAATAGTCATCATCACCAGTAGTTTCTGCCAGCCAATAAGATGCCAGGCCATTTTCTATCCTCTGCCGGATGGTTCGCTTCTCCTACATCATCGCCGGTCATGTCCTTTTTTCGTTTTTCTCTCCTGAGAGTACAACCTCACCCACTCACGAGCAATATTTTACCCTCTTCCACTTCCCCAAACTTGTAAGGGGTGCGAAGGGTCTATGGTCAATAACCCTCGCGGCCAATGCTGCTATCTGGGTTGCTCCGTCCTCAAACGGATGCGTTGGGTCAATGGTGAAATGACTAAGGCAAGCAACAAATGAGTAACGCCCCCCCCCCCCCCGCGCTAAATCGCTCCACAAACCCCAGGTTCCCTTGGCTCAATCGTCTGCCTTCCACATTCATTGATTTGTTTGTATCGTTCCTCGGATTGTCAGTGCTTCTTGTATGGTACGAGCTGCTGGTTAAATGTGGAACACTACCTGTAGTGATCTCGGAATTAAAGCAGAACCACACGTGTTCGCACCTACCTGCCAGGCATGAATAGTAACTGGTGGTGGGGTAAGTGTGGCATCATGCTACTGGCAGTACCCCCCCCCCCGATGCTTTGTCGTCGAAAAAAAAAACACAAAGTAGTGTGAATCATGTGTTGGTACCGTTGCCTTATTGCGTCCTGGTGCTATATTTCTACTGCGGTACACGTATTGTTTTGTTCCCTGGTGTTTTCTTCCATCGCGACGGTCTTTTTTGTAGCCTGCTTTGTGAGTACGGGCTTTCAATATATACCGTACGTAGGCTTCAGGGAAATGAGCTGCTAAATGTATGTGATAACTTACACATTAAATCATCAAGTAAATGGTTATGGGCCCATGGAGGTATCAAAAGTTAAAACGAGATGGTGATATAAATAGCAGTACACTACAACAGCAGGTACCAGCAGTAGGTAGAGGGGGTCGAATAAATCATACGAGTTTAGCACACCTACTACTAAGAAAACAAGAGCACTAAAGCCAGGTTGAGCGTTACAAGAAATCGACGGGGAGTTGTTAGTTGTTTTATGCTGAAGTTCAGTTAATAGTTTTATTGCTGCTGTTGTTGTAGTACAGTTTGCAGTGTAAAACGCCCCCCCCCCCCATTTTCAGATGATAAGAAATCCAGCCTGAACCAGCGTATAGTCGTAGCTGGGGTGCTTCTTACCACGCAATGGTATCTAACACAACGGCACCATTATTATGAGCGCAAGATCTACCAACCACCCGTGGCAATCCATGTCCTTCGTAGAACAGGCACGAGTTTTTACAGTAATAACACCAGGTACCAAGTTGGTTCGTTTTCGGTGACACTACGGTACCTCGTATGTACGATAGTATGTTTTTTTCGTTGTGACTGCTTGTTGTTGAGTCTATCTAGTCGACTACTACCTGTGGGCTATACGTACGACCCACTCGTACATACTCGTATATGCTGCGAGTGACATTCGGTAGACACCTAGACATACAACTCAACACCAACTACAAGACAACAACCCGCACATACTCCTCTCGTATTTTATTGTGCTTGTGATCCAAGCTTGATCCATCACGAAACTAAATCCGATCGTTTACGTATCTTATCTACCGATCGCGCGTGCAAAAAGCTTGCTCGCTTTCGCCATTGCTTTTGTCTTTGCCACTACGTATAGATTGCTGGATAGCTGGGCTAGCGCTGCACGCGTCACCCGACCAGCCCGCGCCCGGGGTGACAGCCTCGGACCTTCGGGAATCCTGTGCGGGTACCACGGGTTCTCAAACGAGCGAAACAAGCCAAACAGCAAGCAGCCGATCATGAAAATCTGCACTTCTCCGGAGATTCACGAAAATATATATGAGTTGGCGTGTCTGCTATGTCGGGGAATCGGGGTCAATCCTGGGAAAAATTATTTGAGAGCCGTTAAAACGGCAAACTTCACTTCACTTTACTTTTTTTTTTGGGGCTGGATTTTGGTCCTGGCGAGCTGCACTAAAAATTATCCAATGACGTCTGCTTGAAGGTGCGGTGTAAGTGGGCTCGCTGGCAACCGCAGCTAGGTTACGCGGGTCAAGCATCCCTCGACAGGCGCCAGGGCTCTCCCTGCCCTGTCTGACAGGGTGTTGTCCTCCGAGCTGGCATGGAATTTGCCGCAACGGTGTCTCAGAGACACGACTTATTCTCCAAGCAGCAGTTTGAAGCGAGGGACGCGGCGGGGTTAGTCGGGGCGGACTTGGCTGGGCTTGGATCGAGAAAGCTTGCCGACGACGTCGCAGAGAGCAGCGGCTCTGTGACCACCCCCCGGGCGATGAAGGACGAGATGCTGGACACCGTGCCGGGGTCGGCGGTCGGAGGGTGGCAGGAGCAGCAGCAGCAGCAGCAACAGCAGCAGCAGCAACAGCAGCAGCAACAGAAGCAGCAGCAGCAGAAGCAGCAGCAGCAACAGCAGCAGCAGCAGCCGGGCGGAGTTGGCGGAGGTCGGGGCGGCGGGGAGCAGGCGGCTACAGCGCCGCTTGAAACCAGCCAGCTCGACCCGAGAGCCCCCGTGCGAAAGGGCAAGTGGACGCCAGAGGAGGAGATCTACACCACCAAGATCATCAACGACTTCAACAAAGGGCTGCTGCCGCTGGCGCCGGGCACGACCCTCCGCTCGTACCTCAGCGAGAAGTTGAACTGGTGAGGTTTCGGGGGACTCTGGGCTCCGCCCTGCGGTCGTGTACTACTTGTAGTTTTGCGGTCTCTCAGGGGGATGGTGGTGATTCTGTGGGAATACTGCAACCGAACACTTTAGTCCCGACTCCCGGATTGATCCCCGCTGCCCCCATCAGGGGCATGGGTGGTACTAGGTGGCGTCGAGGGTTCATGGATGCACGATCCCGTCGGCTGTGCGTGCGCCCCCGTGCGTACGCCGATGACCTACGTGCCTTCAACATGGCTTGCCCACGGGCGGATCCAAGTTTGAAGCTTGCCTACGACTGCAGCAGCATCAGCAGCAGCAGCAGCTCTGCCCTCTCGGTTGCTGCAACGTTGTCCCGAGAGCTAGGCGCCTGTTTGATATTTCCTTGCCTTCGCGCGGTTGCACTAGCTGCTGTTGACCATCTGATCCCACTTCTCAGAGGAGTGGTTCAAAATGATGCACGGGCCTGCTGTGCTGCCCCCAGAGAATCTACGAGCAGCCGTGGCGTGGATCTCGGTTACCGCAACACAGCAGCAGCAGTCTTTGAGTCTTCACAAACAGCAGTACATACTGCTCAAGCGTTTGCTCCGCATTGAAGCTCGAATGCCCTGCTTTCCCGTTCTAATTCCAAGTGCAACATCTATCTACACAAACTTGAATACATCATTGCAGTCAACCAACCCCCCCCCCCACCACAGCCACCAAAAACGGGTCGTAGTTGAACCTCCCCGCCCAGACCGCCACCAACACCGACACACACCCCGACTGCTACCCCTCCCCCC
>MEHQ01000169.1:612401-724935 GCA_008828725.1 Saccharina japonica | reverse complement strand
CTGCTGTATTTGACTTGTTTTTATCCCCCTACCTTCCTTCCCTCCCTTCCTTGATGTTGATCGGGCAGTTCTTGTTATGTCGAGGGTTAACTTTGAGGTGCCGGTAGTTTGTAGTGCGTGCGGCACGGCCTGGGGAGTGTTGGACCCGGGGATCGATTTTATAGGGGGTTGCCCGCTATTAATAGAGAAGAGGGTTGGAACTGGAGGGAGATTGGGGGCTCTAATGTATCCTGTCTTTATGCCTCATTATAGGGCTGCCTGCTAGAGGGGATGGGAACTGGGTGGAGATCGGGGGAAGGGGGGGGGGGGGGGGGCTAATTGTTTTGTCATGCCTTTATGCCTCATGGATCATGTTGAAGGCGGGGGTGGTAGCAGAGACAGGTGGTGGTTGTTTAGGGGGGGGGTCAGAGGGCGGTAGAGCCTGTGGGGGCCGGGTAGGTGGTTAGGCTGTTGTGCGTAGTAGGCGGGCTTGGGCTCGCGCGCGCGCGATTTGGTTGTTGTGTGAACTTGTTTATAGATTGGTTCGTTCGTAGGCCGAAGCTGGCAAGAAGAGAGAAAGCGAGAGAGAAAGAGAGAGGAAGAAGAAGAAAAAAGTCAGTGTTGCTTTGTTTTGTAGTGCCCGGGTGGACAGAGGGGGGGGGGGGGGGGAAGAGGGGGGGGGGGAGAGAGAGAGAGAGAAGAGGAGGAGGAAAAAGTCAATGTTGCTTTGTTTTGTGGTGCCCGAATGTGATACGGACTGGGGAAGAGGGCTTTGTTTTGTGGTGCCCGAATGTGATACGGACTGGGGAAGAGGGCCCCCGCCGTAGATGATGATGGTGAGGAGGCCGTGGTGGGGGGGGTGGGGGGGCGAGGGGAGTTCCAAGAGGAAGGCTGAACGGGGGGGGGGGCACTATAATACACTATTAATACCAGGAACGTAACTGCACTACACTACAGGTAACTAGCAGCCCCGTGGGTTTCGTCGTTCCAGCAGTTTCGAAGGACATGACATTGACAGCATTTACGGGTTTCGAGTTCGTGGGGGCAGGCGTGTGTGCCATGCATGCACGTGGTGGGGTGGTGAGGGGATTATGGTATTACCTGGATGATATACCCTGGATAGTATTTGCGGGTTTCGAGTTCGTGGGGCAGGCGTTTAATGGAGCAATACCAAGGAGAGGGGGCGGGGGCTTGCTTGCATTAATGTGTGCAGTAAATTAGTTTTCCTGGCGATTTGACCGCTCGCTGTGTGGGCGGGAGAAGAGGGAGAGAGATGATCGGGTCGGTCGGGTCAGCCAGTCACTCGCCGATGGCACTTATAATAAGCTCTCACTTTCTTGTTGTTTTAGCGCGTTTTTTTTTTTCATGGCAGCAGCTGTCTTTTCTGTCTGTCTTTATTTCTCTCTCTGTTTTTTACTTGTTTCGTTTTTTTCGCTCGAGTCTGTCTGCTGCAGCGTCGGTCCTGTGTCGTAGCGACTGCGTGTGGACCTCATGCGTGCGTGTCGTGCGGTCGCTTTTCCTGTGACTCCCATCGTGATTGCCGTCTTGCCTGACCTTGTTATTGCCTCCCTCAGCCGGCATGCAGCAACACAGCAGCAGTAGCAGTAGTTTTTGGCTTGCTTTCCAAAGCTTGAATCTGATTGGTTGAGCTTGAACCTTATTGGTTGAGCTTGAATCTGATTGGTTGAGCTTGAATTTGATGGTTTGAGTTTTATTGGTTGATTGGTAGAGTTTGATTGGGTAAAAGAGAGAAGAGAGAGAGCCCGTTGTCCTGCCGTGCTCTCTCGTTCGTAGCAAGAAATAATCGTTGAGATGAATGATGATGATAATGATGGATGATGAACGACGATGCTGATGATGGTGATGACCCCCGCCCGTTTTCGAGATCCCAATCAAATATGGACAAGAGACAGGCATTCTACGTAAAAATAAAAATCGCTTCTTGGGACGTCACAAAACACGCACAAACAACCAGTCTGTATACCGAACTTTAGCCAATCCCAACGAGAGACCTTTTAATCCCTTGAGAACTGGTCCCCCGTTTTTGGGGACAAACTACTTGGGATTAGTGTGGGATAAGTTTTTTTCAGTTTTGAAAGGGTCAAGCAACTTTCGAGAGTCCCGGACGTGAGAAAGGACGCAAATTCCACAGAACGTATACTTCGCATATACCTGGTATAGACAACTCCACACATTGCGGGATTTTTTACGGTCCAAAGGATGCTTACCAGATTTGTTTGTTTTCGTTTTTGTTTATCCTCCGACGGATTGGTAAAAAACTAAAGCTTAAGCTCACCACACTTACTTCCATTGAAAAGACATTCCTAGCGGGCAGTTTTCTGATCTTGGTCAATTTAGCCCATCGTAGAACACCGGGTTTTTGTTCCCCACCTTGAGTAAGGATGTCGAAAGGGGGGTTCCGTCCACCCGTAGGATGGTAGATGATGATTGTGGTGCAGCGCCAACGATTCGCGTTGCCGTGCTTGTCCCTATAGGTGTTCATATGTAAGACAGCGAGGCTTGGATTATCCCGTATATGGAATCAGAGCTTCTGAGTGAAGCGGACGCAAACACACACACACTTTTCGAACATCGCCGTGGGAAGCCCTTTAGAAACTGAGCTTGTAAAGGAATTTAAGGTTGCGAGGCATGGATTTTTCTGGGATTTTTCTGACTTCAAAGTAGGGAAGCGACCAAAAACAGGTACACTTGGGTCACTTGGGAGCCAAAAACAGGTACATTTTGGAAAAAAACAAGTGAAAAACACATACCAGGTACACTGTAGTAGCAGCAGCGCGAACGAGCATCAAGCTTGGGTACAAGTTGCGTTTGTCGCAAAAACCACCGAGTTTCGGCGACGATGACGATGAACGACGGCCAGGACGATGGACATGACGAAGATGATGAACGATGGTTATGATGATGATGATGATAAGCGATGGGTATGACGATGATGAGCGATGGTCATGACGACCATGTGCTATGACGATGAAGATGATGGAAGTGATGATGACTAACGATGGTGGTGGTGGTGCTTGATACATAGTATGAGGTGTTCTAACGTATTGCCATGGAAGGCCTGGAAAGCACAGGCGATGAGGTGGTTTGGAGGGTGTCGTTGTAGCCAAGTTCAAGTCGAAACGATGCAACAACACAGAGTTTTCCTCAGTTTACTGGGATCCTCTGTGGCGGTAAGGCCAAACGTAACCGTCAGACGAAAAAAAATCCATAAAACGGTATACCGGTGGTTTTTCCGCCAGTTGAAGGTATATATAGGGGAACTCCGCCACATGAAATCAGGTCAAGCCGGAACAACCCTTACGGTAAACCGACTCCTATATCCCCGGTATACCGTTTTCTGTTGAATGGCTGGTGCCTTAACCCATTCAGAACTGAAAAAAAATGTCCCACACTAATTCTAAGTAGTTTGTCTCCAAATTCTGGGGACCAGTTCTTAACCCTTATAGGACTGGAGTCCCGTTTTGGGGACAACTTACTTAGAATTAGAGTGGATTGTCCCCAAAACGGGACTGCAGTCCTAAAAGGGTTAAGGGGTTAAAACGCCTGGTCCATCGTAGCCTGGGAGCTAAAAAAGCGTCTCGTTCAAAAAAATCCTCTTTCACAGCCCAGCTCGAAAAAACGAATAAAGCTTATATTTCATCGTAGCCAAGCTCGAAAAAAAAGAAAAAGAAAAAACGCCTGTTTCTTAGCCCAGGTTAAAAAAAACGCCTCCGTCATAACCCAGCTTGAACAAAAACGCCTACCAGGTATTTCACAGCCCCGGAGAAAACTAGCCTCTTCCCTTGCCCCCTCTATTGGTCTACTACTGCCGTACCAGGTATGTATGTACTATAGCTCTACGGAACATTCCAGATCACTCCCACTATATGATAGGCGACGCAACCCCGACACGCCCGGTGTGTAAAAAAAAGAACACACACGTAAATTTGTAAAAAATCTCGAGCTTGCAACTGGGGAGTCTTTTTAACTTTTGTAAAAAAAAATAGAACAAAGCACAAGCAGGAAGTGCTCCTGCGGGTGGGCGGGTGGGTGAGCGATCCAGAATTCATGCAAAGATGAACATTCTCGAGCTACTCCCCGTAGTACCTACCGGTAGTTGGGTTACGAAGCTGTCTTCAGCGACGTATCGTACAGGAGTAGAACACGCAAGACAACACACCTCTTCGAAACGACTTTCGAAGCTGATTTTTTCGACAACGGGTATGATAGAGTGCAAGCCAGTGAGGCGTCTGTGGAAAGGTCTAAGGTCTCGACTATTAATAGACCTCTCCAAAGCCACCATGCTGTTTTGGAAAAAAAAAAGAAGCACCGTCTCGGAAATTCGTTCCAGCGGGTGTTGTTGTCTTATCACTTCATTCCAGTAAACGGTATACCTAAGTTGACTACGAGCTACCGAGTTGTCTTAAGCTCGTTGACTTGATTATTGTTTTTTAGTTATTCGACTTAGGGAAACGTCGAGTTAGGTTACATGCGAAACATGAACCATGTCTTCACCTCGACGGCATCGAAATCGCGGCACTCGTATCTGGGTTCTTCACGTCACGTTTCCTTTCATTTCGTGACTACGTACGTCCTACACTATTTTTTTTTATTACGTATATATGAAAAACAAAAAACGAAAACACATGGCCTTGAAGAAACGCTCGAGAGGTTTGTGGTTTTCCATGGTCCCAACCAAGCTCCATCCTCTGACTAGAGGGCGTTGCGCGTCTCGTATCGCTCCCCTAGCAGGGTCATCTTCGTGTACGCCTCCGACAGGTCTTGGGTGAATGCCTGCAAAAACGCGCAGGAAAACAAAAACGACGAAGCGACCACCGCCATGGCGCCACGATGAGTTCACCTTCGCATGCTGTACCGTGATGCAGTGATGCAGTGTGTGCGACTTGGCGGTGTGTATCCATCTGCTCGTAGAAGATAAGGTATCTTCTGGACCTTTTGGTGGCCGCTTAAAGTTTGCTTACATCTACCACATCTACCACTAGACTGTTCTATGAAACTGTTTAGATCTGCTTCGTAGCTTTGTGGTGACATGATGTAGCTTGTTATTTCTACAGGGTTGAAGAATGGGCACGTACACTGACTATAAATAGGTGAGGTGTAGTACTGGATGTCCAAGGGTGGAAAAAACGGTTTAATGTGAAGGACATACACACACACACCTTTTCTGTTTTGCTCGCCATCCACAGGGCACGTTAAAATCAATTCGCAGTTGAATTATCGTCGATCGTATACGAGTCCTTCGGAGGCATAACTGGAAAGCCGACCCCCAAAATGACACAGAGTACCATGTGATAGATTTCCTATCGCGACACAAAAGCATTCATGGTTCAAAATTGCTGCATGACAAAATAAACTGCTCTTGATACCATGATCACGAAGGAATTCCATGAAATTCCAATAATGTTACAGTACGTAGTATCCCATGAACTGCGGCGTCTGCTATATATTTCTACATGCACTCGCTCTTGTTTTACGATGCATTTCGTTTTTCCTACTTCATCAGCGTCCAGCTCCCTCCCCCTCGTAACGCAGGTCCGGGGTCACATATAGCTCATAGCTGGCACTTCCCCCCCCCCCTTCCACTACGGTGCATGTATGTATACTGCTGCGGTGAACCAATGCCTCCGTACAACTGAAACCAAACAAAATAGCCGACTAGGCAACGGCAATCATGAACGCCCCCTTTCCCACCTTCGAATTCCCCGCGTATTTTCTAACGTAGCTCTTGATTTCCTCGTCCTCGAGGAGAGCCTTTCCCACGGCCCCCGTCCCCGCGAGGTCTTTACCGCCAGCAGCCACCCTCTGTAGGAAACCCGGACCGAAGCCATTAGACAGCGGCCTTCCGAGCTTGTCCGATTCCTTGCCGAAGGTGTTGGGGATGCTGTTTTGCCACGCCAGGTCTTCCAGATCGTCCTCCTCTCCGTTTCCCCTGAGAGGCGTTATCGAAAAGGGTTGGGGGGGAATAAATACGCCGCGGAGGATGATTTATGCTGTGTCTTGTGAAAAACAAAATTGGTTTTCGAAAGAATGTCACACGATTTTTGTAAAAGGCCAATCGATCACCAAAAGGGAAAAACCACTGGATTTTTTAAAGAAAAAGCAATCGATTGGCGAATTGAAAACCACTCGACTTTCGAAAGAAACGCAACTCGAGTTTCCAATGAAACACAACTCGAGTTTTGCGTGAAAAACCATACGATTTTCGACAGAAAAGCACTCGATCTTCGCAAGGAAAACGACTCGGGTTTTTAGATAAAACAAATCGATTTTCGAATGATCATCAGTAGATCATCGGAAGACAACAGTAGCCAGTAGCCTTTCCCACGTGATTGTACTAACATCCATTCACATTTTTAATATGGTCCAGCATTTTGTCGATGTACTTGTGTTTGCCAGAACTCACAGCCCTATGATAATACTGGTACGTACTAATGCTGCTAGCCAGATGCAAATATGACCAGACGAAGGTCCCGAAGCACACAACAGGCACATGCACACAAGACACACAAACCCACGCACGCAAAATATACACGTAGGCAGGACACACAGGCACACCAAACGTAGAGAGAGACACACACAAAGACAAAAACACATAAAAAACACAGACAGAAACACACACATGCATCATGGACACACAAAAAAACACGATGCAAGCGGCAGGGCGGGCACAAAACCGCTGCCTCTGCGCTGGGAGCGCGCACGTGACTCACCCTCCGTCTCCAAGAGCCGCAGTCGCTTCCGAGACGCTTCCGATTGCCCCGAGGAGCAACACCATCTCCCTTCAAAAGAACAAAAAAGAAAAAGCGAGAACCAGAAAACACACACAAGGACACGACAGATACTGGTCAAAACATCAAAATATACACAAAACACCCACACCAGTGACGGGTCAAGATGTCAAAATAGCATTCTGGTCGGGTGGCCGGTAATATAAGTAACGATTAATATACACGTTAGACGCCAAACGGGTACTATATTCGCGGACATAGTGGTAAAAAAATACCCACAAACACGTATTCTGGTTACGGGTAACAATATCAAAATACGATATACGCACAAGGTTAAGGTTGCATTCCAGTGACGTTACAGCTGCAGGACGACGCAGGCAGAAGAAGGGGGACGGGGGGACACACGTAAACGCACACAAGCGCGCAAGTGTGGGGCGTAGAGGTCAGGACAGCACGGTCACAGAAGGGGCAGTGTTACCGTTATACCGTTACCGATGCCGTTGTCGATACCGTTCCCGTTACCGATACAGTTCCCGCTACCGTCACCTTTACCGATACCAATACCGTTACCTTTACCGCTACCGTTGCCGTTACCTTTACCGTTACCGCTACCGTTACCGTTGTCGTTACCGTTACCTCCACCATTTCCTTCACCGCTACCGTTACCAACACCTTTACCGCTAATGTTGCCGTTACCACTGCGTTTCCGTTACCGTTACCGTTCCCGCTACCAGTACCACCACCTTTACCGTTACATTTGCCGCTACCGTTACATTTCCTGTTACCGCTACCGTCGCCGTTGCCAACGCTACGGTCGCCGTTGCCAATACCGTTACACTTACCGCTACCGTCACCAGTACCGTTATCACTATCGCCAACCTTACAAATATCGTTACCATTATATTTACCGCTACGGTCACAGGTATCGCTACCGTCACCATACCATACCACTATCACGACCGTAACCCTTACCAACACCGTTACCTTCACCTTTACCGTTGCCTCTACCGTTACCAATACTGCTACCTTTACCGCTAGTGTTACCGCTATATTTATCAGTACCGTTACCGTTACAAATACCGTTACCGTTATATCGCTATATATGCCGCTACCGCTACAGTCACCGTTACCGTTACCAATACCGTTACCGCTACCGTTACCGCTACCATTACCGTTACCAATACCGTTACCGCCACCGATTCTGATCGAAACAGAGCACTATCTCCAATTTGACTTGACCAGAGCGCTTTCTCGAAATCTCAAATTTGATTGGAGCACAGCAATCCCTCGAACCTGATTGTGGAGCAGAGCAGCGTCTCGACCTCTATTTTGCAACAAGAGAATGCCCCCCGCGACGCGATACTTTGGGGGGGTTTTTTCGGTAAAGTAGTAATTCGGTAATTCGGTCAATTACTTGAAAAATTACAAATTACCTGGGCCCGAGACCTGCGCGCTTGAAAGCGGCCTTTACGCCTGCCCCCGTGGGTGCATCGAAGTTGTAACCAGGGATGTCTGGGGAGGGGTTGCCCTGCTTCTTTTCGTCGTACCTGTCGCACACACACGTCGCACGGTCGGAAGGGGCAAAACACGAAGACATCCGACGATCGTCAAATCGCTTTAACCTTTTTATTACCCGTTACTGCACTGTACTGGTAGTACATGAACCTATACCTGACTATAATCCCAAGTAATTTGGGCCCAAAAACGGGAGAGCCTTCAGAGAGGAAATTGACCAGAAAAATTACAGCAACGGTAGTATACAGCAGGGGTCTCCCAATAAGGCGGTGGTGTGCCAGAGCAATATGACCGCTTTGTCGGGGGAACCGGCCTTACTCGTTCCAGGTTCTAAGTGCAATTTCGCAGTCGCGCCAAGCGATTTTGACCGCCTTATATCGGGATGCCGCCTTACATGGGGATACCGCCTTATTGGGGGATACCGTCTTATTGGGGGACTCTCACTGTATATACATGCGGCCACTGAGAAATAGGGGGATACTACAAGATATTTACCAATCGGTTGTCCGAGTTACGAGGAAAGGAGTCGTACATCGTCGTATAATACAGCACTGGCGCAACGTGATCCTGCTATGACTGCTGGCCCATACTCGTAGCTGCTGGGCTAAGGGCTATGACCCTCACATAGCCCATGCTATGACCCTCACATAGCCCATTCGCTGCTGGTAGACGGTTGGTATACGGCACCAAAGTTACCATTAGTTTCGTCGCTATCAAAGGGCCCCCGAAGCGAACCCGATCGTGACATGCGAGAGCTGGACAACCTACTGGACTGTTTGTTACGGGTATTCATAGAGCAAGAATAGGCTGAACCCTTCAACCACTGTTTGCACACGATTGCGGTAATTACAGGTAATTATTGGTATTTTGATTGGCCATCTGACCATGACCAGGGTGAGTGTCAACCACAGAAAATGAAGAACCACGAACAACCACGAAACAATTCAAGACTCAACTGAAAAGCTACGGCAGAATACTGTAAGACAACCAATGAATGTTATACGAGGCTACTTTGAACGAAAAACAAGTTTGCTATATAAAACCAAAATCCTTACAAAACAATCGCCTCCCTCTTGTATTTCAAAGTACCGTGTTCCCGAACGCTATTATTAATAATAGGATATATAATTAATAGCAAGGTGAAGTGGTAAAAGAGGGGGATATGGCCCTTTCGCGCCTCGGACAGGTCATCATATCATACATCTATCTACTCTACGAGTCTCATCTAGGGATCTTGATCATTTGTTGATGTAATAGTAGATCATTTGTTGATGTAATAGTAGATCATTTGGTGATCTACGGTAGATCATTTGGTGATCTACGGTAGATCATTTGGAGATCTACGGTAGATCATTTGGTGATCTACAGTAGATAATTTGATGATCTAGATCATTTGGTGATCTACAGTCTACAGTAGACCATTTGGTGATCTAGACCATTCGGTGATCTAATAACAAAATAATGGAATTTTGACGGTTTTGGGGGAGTCAAGGGCCCGTTTTAACGAAGAAGAAAAAAATTCAATTTGGAAAAAAAAAATTCAAATCCGCTTTTCATTGGTCAACACACGCACCAGCACCAAAGATTAGGATCTTGGGGCATAATAATGTAGAACATTCGGTGATCTAAATAAACCATTCGGTGATCTAGACCATTTATTTGGTGATCTACAGTAGATCATTTGGTGATCTACAGTAGGCAATTTCTACTGTAGACCATTTAGCGATCTACAGTGGGCAATTTCTTTCAGTGATCTAGTTCATTCGGTGATCTAGATCGGTTCTCGGAGGTGCCGACGGCTTAGGTCGGCAAGTCGGCTGGTCATCAGCTGTCCATCAAGCTAGCTTCGCCAGCCGACTTGCAGACTAAAGTCAGATAGTCGGCTAACGGCACTACCGACCCGTTACGAAGTAGTCGTGAATCGTGCCGACCCACAGCTCTACCGAAATGGGTTACGAGTGTAAGATGGCGGTCAAGCTACTGTAATGTGACAGGCTGTACAGTAGGTGATTACAGTAGGTGACTACAGTAGGCGACTACAGTAGGCGACTACAGTAGGCGACTACCAGTAGGCGACTACAGTAGGCGACTACCAGTAGGTGACTACAGTAGGCGACTACAGTAGGCGACTGCAGTAGGCGACTACCAGTAGGTGACTACCAGTAGGCGACTACAGTAGGTGACTACAGTAGGCGACTACAGTAGGTGACTCCTGCTGCTGTTGTACGGCAGCAGTACCATATCATACCATGAGAACATAAGATGTAAAGCTTACCTTCCTAGCTTCATGCTACTGCAATACAGTGGGTGACTACCGTACATGGCTACTACTGCAGTTGTTGTTGTACGGCAGCAGTATCATATCATACCATGAAGATGAACAGGTTAAAAGCTCACCTTCCTAGCTGCACGAGGATCGGGGGTCCCCCGCAGGCGTGGATGGCCTCTGCCCCTCCCATCGCCACAACATCCGCCAGAGTCATCTCGTTCGTGCGCTGCAGGTTCTTCTTGATCTTCAGGGCGTTGTCTACCGCGGGCTTGAGCCCCTTCACAAGATCCCTATTGATATTCATATGCATATTCGTCGAAAGCAAGACACAACATCCCTATTAATACACGGCAAGCCACAACATCCCTATTAATAGACGGCAAGACACACCATCCCTATTACGTAGTAGAAAGCAAGACAAAACACCCCCTATCAGTAGGGAGCAAGGCACAACAAGGCACAGCAAGACAGCATCCACGCAACCAGCAAGACACAGCATCCCCACTATTAGACAGCAGACAAAACATCCCTGATATCAATAGTAGAAACCCACACACAACATCCCCTGTTACACATAATAGGCAGCAAGAGACCAACATCCCTACGAATTATTAATAATATTAATAGTGTCGAGAGTAAGACAGTATCCCTACAGTGCTGATATACTCATATTCATGGAAAGCAGTACAGGCCGATAATATGGCCAGTAAGACAGAAAGTAGGAAGCAAGGCACGCCGCGTTAATTTTCAATTTCGCAAGAAAAACGAAAAGACCCTTCAGCTTAAGAGTCCGACCAAACTGTTAGATAAGTGCGTACGTACGAGCACGAGAAGTACTCATTTTCTCCTCCCAAAAATTACAGACCGAAACTGCCCTTTGTAAAACCGTTTCGTTGGGCCTGGCAATGACCATAGCCAGGGAAGTTGCCTGCGATCTACCTGGCCATACCTGGTATTATCCTTCACGAGGAATGTAGAGCGCGCGCCATATATATATATAGACGGATCACGCAGCTTGCGACGCTGAGTACTGCTCCCAGCTGACATCAATTATGTTTGTCATTTTCTTATTTGAAAAAACGCCATCGATCCTACCTGCTGTGAATTCTACTATTACCTATTACTAGTAATATTTTGTTCTGTGGATACCAGGTCCCCTCCCCCTAGATAATAACGCATCATTTTATTCACAAGTGCAAGTTCACACCCAAGGTATTGTCACTCCGGTCCGTGTGTATGTAGACTCGAGGCACCGACCCACTTCGGCGTGTCCTCCACACCACAACCACACAAGAGAGAAACCTGCCCGGGGGCATCCGCTCTCACATTGGCGTCGACGGTAGGACAATTCTACTCGTAGTAACATTATCATGTCCTTTGCGTCCGACAATGTGTAGGACATCAATAACTCAGAATGAAAAAAGGACACTCTACGTACGCAATACTATTAATACTAATAACTCACGCATCCGCCGATACTCAACTTTGCAATGACATTTTATGGCGTTACGTACAAAAAAGCGGCGCAATCAGAGGAAGGTGGTACTCGTAGAGTAACTGTAACCTGTCCATCTCGAGCAAGACTGATCCACAGTTTCTCTTGCTCCTGATGTACTAAACTACTACTGTAGACAAACGTTTTACGAGTACTACTTTCTGCTGTATGTACTGTACTAAAGAGTGTTGGACATCGAACAAGACCTTGCTGCTGTACGTACTGTACTGAATTAATAGCGTTTGTTATCGCTATCGGAATC
This sequence comes from Saccharina japonica, assembly GCA_008828725.1. Classification (NCBI taxonomy): domain Eukaryota; class Phaeophyceae; order Laminariales; family Laminariaceae; genus Saccharina; species Saccharina japonica. Next base: position 712,666 of record MEHQ01000169.1, on the reverse strand, counting down.
GAGTTCTATACGATACCGATAAAAATAAAAATAAAATCGAATGGTTTCGTTATTTGATAGCATCGAAGATTTCGTTCAGATATCTGCATACAAAACACGGGGATGCCAGGGGGTGGAGAGCAAACCAAGTTCGATGCTTGGGGTGGAGAGCAAAATAACTTCGATACTTTCGATATATCGAAAATATTGATATGATACCCATCGAAAAAATCGATTTGATATCTATCGAAAGTTCGCTATTTCGATATATCGAAAGTTTCGATGTGATGTCCAACACTAATAGGGGGTGGAGAGCAATTTAAGTTCGATGCTTGGGGTGGGGTGGAGAGCAAAATAACTTCGATACTTTCGATATATCGAAAATATTGATATGATATCTATCGAAAAATTCGATATGATATCTATCGAAAGTTCGCTATTTCGATATATCGAAATTTTCGATGTGATATCTAACACTATTAATAGTAATGATATGATATCATACCTGTCCATCTCGAGCAAGACTGACCCATCGGGTCCGCCCGTCTGCGTGGTGGCGTCGAAGCCAAGAGCGTCCGCGATGGCCAGCTTCACCATGTCTGCCGCCAGCTTCGGGTCTTCTAGCAGCTGCCCGGCGTTACGTGTTGAACGTAGGGAGGTGTAAGTAGGAGTCTTCAAGAACGGAAAGTGTGATACTTACATATTTATTATTAATAGTCCAGAGTGATACATAGAAGATAGACTACTGTTAAATCTACTATATACTTCGCACGGTATTCGAGAGTATTCGAGTCGAGCCAGACTGGAATATGTACGATACAATGTCGGAGGGCAAAACGGTTACTACTAAATCGCCTGGTATGGCATTAAGGCTTTTCATGGTTATTGCTGTAGCGTAATGCCAACAGGCGGAGGAGACGCGGGGGGCAAGAAGACAAACGAGAAGGCTGAAATGACTGAGACCTCGCGAGTCCATAGTCCCTAGGGTACCGAAAGCTGAAATGACTTGAGTCTTCGCGAGTCCCTAGGGTACCGAAACTGAATTGACTGGGTCCTCGCTAGTCCCTAGGGCACCAAAAGCTGAAATGACTGATACTCGGAGGTACTCGTACTCTGACGACCTTCGCTAATATTTGCAAGCTGTGTGCCACCATGCAAAAGCTTCTTGATAGAGTACAGTAGTGGGTACCCGGAGTTAGCCCTTTTAGGCGTGCGGCTTATTAGGACTGCAGTCCCGTTGTGGGGACAAAACACTCGCAATTAGACTCAGATTTAGGCTTATGTAGAGTCGGTCGCCCCGGTGGACTAGCAGGTAACCACGAAGCCTGTTAGCGTAAAGATCGCGAGCTCGAGCCCCCCCCCGAGTGCATGCTCGTAGGAACTTTTTCTCGCAAAAAAAACAAATATCTTGACTAGCGGAAAGCGCGAGAGCGTGAGTTAGCAAAAATTCGATGAAGATCGACGAGCGTTGGGAAGGCTGAACCCTCTGCGCGATAAAAATCAAGGCAAGAACCGTAGTGGGGGAGGAGGGAGAGGAGCCTACTTTGTGACCCCGGATCTGAGTTACGACTAGGGAGGGAGAAAGACAGAAGTGCGAAGATAATAAATGAGATGGAAAAAAAAGACAAAGTGTCGCCCCGGTGGTTTAGCAGGTAACCATGCATAATGCTAAGTTTAAGGTCGAGGGTTCGAGTCTCCGTACGCATGGAGATTTTTATTTTCAAATGGTACCAACTGCTGTCGAGCGCGTCTATTATGTCGTGGGTAAGCACAATTCGACGAGGGTCGACGAGGGAAGAAAGCGCTGAAATCTTGTCGCGATAAAAATGCAAGGCACGTACCGTACGAATTGGGGAGGGAGAAGAGCCTACTTAGTGATCCCGGATATGAGTTACGACTAAAGAGAGAGGGAATAGAAGGGCGCCGAAGATAATAAATGGGATGGACAAAAAAGAGGGAAAAAAAAGTCAAAGCAGTAAGCACCAAAATAATTCGGGACTTGAGAGCGGTCAAATCGTTATGTCCCGCTTACACTAAAAGCTACATTTTGCTCAATACAACAAGGGGGTTTGTCACCGGGTGCTCTTAACTCGGGGCACCCATCGTACTTAATCCAGTACTGTACTTGAAAGCGAAAAAAGACAGTAAACAGCCAGCAATGGCACACTGTTTCGCCCAGTCTTATCACAAAACAGCTTGTAAATATTTTATATGAGTTTTGACGAAATCCTCGATCTCACGACTAATGTTTTTTTTTTTTTTAATTTAATTTTAATAAAAAATACAAAGTATGTACGTATGATATGTAATGAACAGAGGGACAGCAGTAGTAGGGGGAGGGGATGGTTGTGATGAACTAATTTCGCAAAAGAGGGGTGCCATAGTAGTGTACGCGGGAGTTAAAAGCGGTCAAATAGGTATGTATGTCCCGCCTACACCAAAATCTGTGTATTTCTCACTACAAATAAGAGCGTTGCGTAGTTAAGAGCGCTGGTTTTGGCTTAAGATTGTCACGGGGCGCTCTTACCTCGGCGTACCCACCAACTGAATGTATGTTGGGCCTTCCTACCTGCCTTCCTGTCTGTCTTGCTGCCCCCACAGCTTTTCAAGCTACTGGCACCACCAAATGTCAACTTCAACTTCAACTTTCACGTATAAAATATCATGCCACAAGCCACAAATGTGAGATCTGAAGTATGAGATCTAGGTTCTAAGATCTGAAATCTGGGATCTAGGTTCTGATATCTGGAATATGGAATCTGAAGATATATCAAATCTAGAATCTGAAATCTGAGATACGGATTCTGAGATCTAAAAAAAAGTGAAGGTATCTAGATTCTGAAAATATCTGGAATCTGGAATTTGGCACCTGGAAGCTGAAATTTGAGGTCTGAAATGTGATATCTGAGATCAGGAATCTCAGATCTGAAGAGGCTTGAGATGTTGATTCTGATATTTGAAGAGATCTGGAATCTTCATTCTACAATATGAGATCTGGAAATTAATACCCTTATATAATAAATCTGGTTTGGAATAATGCTATGCCTGAAGGTATCTACTGTAGATCTTGAATGATATCTGAAGAAACCTGAACGGATCTGGATCTGCAATCTGAACATCAACCGCACCGCTGGCCGAGCCTCTCCTTACACACACATATATATATATATATATGTACTGGTTTCTGATAGTTTCTGTTAGCATTGCCGAGAAGCATCCCCCAAATCAAGATACTGGTACGTAATATCGACAGAAGTCCTCACCGAGTTTCTAATCTGCTGCCGAAGCTTGTTAACCGTGGCGATCTTCAGCTCCTTGTCCCCGTACCGCTCCGTCTCGAAATTAACAGCCGCAGTCGCAGCGTCAGGCCCGACGGACAGAGCGAGACCGATTGACGCCGCCACCGACGCTATGAACTGCCCCCGCCCAGCGCTCGACCCGACAGATGCGGAAGCCTCCGGTTCCACCATCATCGCCAGGCTGCGATTGATTCGGTCCGAATTCGGTTCGAATTCGGTTCGAATTCGGTTCGAATTCGGTTCGAATTCGTTTCAAATGGCACCGGTCAGTTGGCGTCCGAAAATGGCAGGGGGGGGGGGGGGGGGGGGTTATGGATGGGTGCGCATTGTCAACAGTAAAACCCCAAGCAGGCGTTTATGATGAATCATGAATGAATGTGCATTTTTATCACTAGGAAACCCAACCGGGGGGGTGTTATGAATGGACGCTATCATCAGCAACCTTAACTGCTATAATGGTAACTACTATTATAGTCCAACTGTCACCTTGGAATGGCGTAACAACTGACCATCGAGATAACACAACAGGGGGGTATATGGACGATACATACGACGACTACAGCAGTGAGCCGCCTTTACCGCAATTAATTCTGAATTATCATCTAGGATAAAGTATAGAAATAGGGAGGGGTCGTTTGTCGCCCGCGTGTGGTTCCAGTGCTATGAGAAGGGATGTTTCGAAAAACGCCTAAAACATTACTTTAGACACCAACCCTAACCCTAACCCTCACCCCAACCCCGACCCCGCCCCGACCCTTACCCTTATGATCTTTGTCTCGAAAAAATCAGGCGTGTTTTTGTATTTTTTTTTTAATTGGCCGACCACACTATAAATAAAAGGCATATGATATACTATTCCCCGATTTCCATACTTTATCCTAGATAATAATTCAGTGACGGGGGAATAATACAATGGTTGGTGACCGAGTTACAATGGTTGCAATGCAAGGAGGCGATCTTACGGGACGGGCGCAAGCAACATAATCCTATACCCGTACTGCTATCATAATAGATATTAGGCCCTCAAGCTGCTCGTAGACGGTTGACGGTTGACAGCACTAAATATATCGTCGTTCCACTCGATATCCCGGGGGCCCAAAGGGATGAATACGTGCTGACTTTCAGTGTATTACTACTGCGATAACGTGTCCGCACTACTTTCCCGGCGCCCACCGCACGCCCTTCAATGTTGTCAGCTTATCTCCATCATCACTGCCTGGGTTTCTACAAGAAGCCGCGGCGTGTTTTCGCCAAGTTCTTCTCTCTTTTAGTGTGTCGCAAGGGGCCCAAGGTCGGTCGGTCCCTGTGGGGAAGGGCTTAAAAGAAACCGGTATAGAATTAAAACCTAAGGTATTTTTTTATTTTTGATGAATGAAGAAACCACCTCAACCCCTCAACAACATCGCCGCCAGAACCACCCACGGAGATCCAACTCCCACCCAACATCCCCCGTGTGTGTGTTTTCACATTAAACCGTATTTTCTACCCGTCGACATCCAGCATCCAGCACACCCAGTGCCCCCCGCTAAATTTCTCAGCCCTATATTATAGGTCGGTCCTTTGTATCTCCGCAGCTATACGTATAAGTGCGTATACTCTTTGTTGTTTAGAGGGGGGTTTCATCACTTACTCTACACAATGGTTGAGGGTAACTGTTGTACGATACGAACTGTTAATATTAAATATTAATAGAACACAACAAACCCTAACCCTACGTAGTAAGCCAATCAGATCCACTCATCAACCAGTAATGAGCATTACTAATATATACCAGTATTGAATTAGTATTATATCAACTTCATATGTAGAGTGATCTTTCAACAACGATTTTTTGCGTGGTCGGTTCAGCTGACTGACTATTAACCAGGGAAATCCTCGGGGAAAATTCCACAGGACTTCACAGAAATTGGGATTTATTCCCGTTCCTGTGCATATATCGTTCCCGTGGTCCCACCCAAACAGTTCCCGAAGAAACATGATTTCCCATTCCCACTCAAATAGTTCCCGAGGAACTCCAGATTTCTCATTCCCATCCAAACGATTCCCGTGGAAACGTCTGTTTTCCCGTGGGTTTCCGTTCCCATCCCGTAAAATCCCGCGTAAATATCGATTTCCCGAATCCCGTGCCAACTAAAACTGTAAAAACAAAACATATTACCACGGGAACTATTCCCGCGTGTCCCACGTGCATACTCATATATCTGTCGGCGTTGGGGGGTGGCATCGGACCGATCTCGGGTCTTCGGCGTATTTTGTATTTTTTCCGGAGGCAAACTTGCTGGTTCATTTGATCTATCACGGGGGACCATAGTAAACAGGACCAAATCTTGTTCGTAAAAATAGGAAAATGTATAGGTTTTTGTGTGTACCGTAGGTCCTATTTACTAGTATTACTAGTATTTACTATGGTCCCCCGTAACAGACGGAATCAGTTAACCCCTTAAGAAATGGTCCTACGTATTTGGGGACAAACTGCTTGGAATTAGTGTGGGACATTTTTTTTCAGTTCTGAATGGGTTAAGATAAGACACTTCTTTCTCTTCACTCAAACTGCTTGTCTTTTCGATGCCCCCCCCCCGGGCAGTGCGGTTGTCGCAGTTACGGCCTCGATTTGCCTAAATCCTCGGCCATGACGGGCATGCGCGTAGCCGCAGGCGGCCGTCAGCCCGCCGCAGCGAAGTCCCCTCGTATTTTGTATTTTGTATACAGCTTTGTATTTTTCGTTTTATGTAAAAGATGTTAAGGTTTTGTTTTCATGTTGTCCTGTTTTCGAGGAGATGGGCGCTCTGTTAGGGGGGGATGGGGAGATGCATCGCGGGTTTTCTCCCGAAGCGGTCCATTAGGTTGCTGCGGATTGTGGAAGCCGCTGTCGCGTCGCCAAGGTTGCTTGCTGGAATTTTTTGGGATCTGGAATGATGTGAAAACTCAACAAGATAACGACGTGTGTGTTTCGTCTTGCTCATTTTTTGTCATATTGTAACAATGCCGTTGGTGTTGTTGTCGTTGTTTTGTTCAAACACGCGCGATGAAGCGCTTACGGCCGACATCGAGGCACATACCGTTACGTACGTACCAGGTACCGGTATCATGTACCAGGCACCAGGGTTTCGTGCATGCAAAACTTTTGAATATTAATGAATACAACTTAATAAAACAACACCAACAACAAGATAATGGCTCAGTCACGTCCGGTGAACTCCCATTGCCGGCGCTTTCTGGGCAAAAATCCCGTGAATTACCGTGGTGGCCAGTTCCCGCGGGAGTATTTCCCGTGATGGCTGGTTCTCGTGCTGGATTCCCGTGATGGCTACTCGTAGTTCCTGCGGAAAGGATTCCCGTGGCGGCCGGTTTCCGTACAAAAGCCCCCGTGAATTCCCGCGGCGGCTAAATCCCGCAGGAACAAAAAAACAAAAAACGTCCCCGAGGACTGCCCTGCTACCTTCGAGTATTTGTGTATTTTTTCATCCCATTTATTATCTTCGCTAATTCTAAAGTACGCACGTATATTAGTAAGCATCCCGCTGCACGTACACAGGCATATCATGACTCATTTCCTATCCATACTAAAACTATACATAGGGGAATGGTTCGAACAAGAAGACGAGAGTTAACAAAAACAAAAAGCGAAAACATAAAAATAAATGTTTTTTTTTGTGACTCGTCGGCGAATTTGTCATGCCACCTTCCGTTTGTCCTTGCTGCTTGTCCCTTGTCCCACTCGGATCAACAACCAGGAAAACACACACACCGAAAGTATGGTCCAAAAGTATGGTACGAGTTCGTAGTGTGAACAATAAAGGACGGTTTAATGTGAAGAACACACCCACATGACACAACAAGTGGATTCGTAGGTATTCATAGCCAGTATGTGGGTACTACTTAGTGTACGAGTGGTCGTTCGATTATTTAGGCGCCTGCTGCACACGACCTCGTATAAAATACTTATGGAAAAAAAATGGCGACACTAGTAGTAATAGTAGATACTGCACTTGTTTTAGAGGAGAAAAATTGAGGGAAAACATATTAGGTGGTGCGGCTGATCCCGCACGGACCTGAAACTGATCCCATCCACCCACAGGGCGCACAAATAAAGTTACCCGCCGGAGGCCAAGCCGCCACCCTCATCCCTCAATCCATTCACAGTCACAGGCACCCACCCCACTGGCCACCCTGAGCGAGCACAGCGGTCGTCCACAGCCACGAAAAAAAGGCGAAAAAAATAGAATACGAACTCGCATATTCGTAGTAGCTGGAATAGAACCCAGGTTCGACACATGCGACCTGTTCGGTACCGGTTTTAGACCCCCGCGTTCCGGCCTCGGCACCATGCGCCATATCATATCATGTGATATCGTCCGCCACTCCCCCAACCATCTATCTCCTTGCAAATTCTTGCCTAAAATATGTGTTGTACGTGCATTAAAATATTAATCTTAATGGTAAAGTACTGCCACAACTCGGAACCAAATAAAATTCCTGGAACCAGGTATCAGGTTGCTCTCGTACCACATCTGGATGTGGTGATACAAGCTCCAGTAGACCTCAGTCCTCAGTCCCGCCTAATGGGGAGCTTCGTACATTTTCTATCGTACATACGGGCTATGATACTACAAAAAAAAAAAAAAAAAAAAAAACTACTGCTTGTACACCACAATACCGCAATCCAAACGAACTCTGGGAGTTGGACCGGAAGCTCTACAAACGTAGTGGCTGCACGGCTGCACAGGAGTTCCAACTGAGAATAGTTTCATAGTGGCTGAATAGGTCCGTTTTTAAAAGAGGCGATTTTCGTTTTGTTTAATCCGTGAGAATTCAGTTTAAAATATATATTTTTTAAATGTGAAATAGTTGCCCGTTTCTCTACACGCCCCTTTGCCTTTTACTTCAAATACGCATTATATTCGTAATATGAAAATGTACTATAATACATGTACCAGGTATAACCTATAATTGCTGTCGTACACACTTTTTTTTTTCGCAAAACCATAAATCTTAATCTCCTTAATTTCACGGTTTATTTGTTTATTCGCTTTTGTACATTGTGCCGAAAAAATCTCCTCGATATGTAATACCAGTAGCTAAATACGAGGGATGTGCTAAGTAACATATAGATGTATTATATCAGGTAATATGTATATGTCAAAACGGCCAGGGCCAGGTTTGAATGGTCAATGATAACAATAATGATATTCATATTAGCAGCCACAACCGCCCGCTGTGGAACATGCCCGCATAGTACATACTACAATATAAACACGCAAGATAAGATATTAATATTAATAGTATAACTATAACTAATTGAATGTACCAGTACAGGCACATCCCTGCCGGACGAACGGATGCATATATAACAAACCGATAAACCGATTACAAGGCTCCCCGTTCGGGATGAATTGTGGTTGACATGAAATCAAAATGCCGGGGTGTGTGTCGCAAGCCGAAAAGGGGGAACACAGCAGGCGTTTGTTCCTCGTACCAGCTACTCGTATGTACGTAGCCACCGGGCAAAATCGAAGAGCCTTAAGCCATTCAGAACTGAAAAAAAAAAATGTCCCACACTAATTCCAAGCAGTTTGTCCCCAAAATCGAAGAGCCTTAACCCATTCAGAACTGAAAAAAAAATCCTACACTAATTCCAAGTAGTTTGTCCCCAAATTCGTGGGACCAGTTCTTAAGGGGTTAACCCATTCTAGACAAAAAAAATGTCCCACACTAATTCCAAGTAGTTTGTCCCCAAATTCGTGGGACCAGTTCTTAACCCATTCAGAACTGAAAAAAAAATCCTACACTAATTCCAAGTAGTTTGTCCCCAAATCTGTGGGACCAGTTCTTAAGGGGTTGAAGAGCTCTTGAAAGCTAACGGAAAAAAAAACGGAGCCACCGGGCAAGTAACCGGGCAAGAAACACCGACCAGCCCAAACGAGTTTATAGTTTATAGTTAGTTCTACCAAACGAGTTTATAGTTAGTTCTATCAAACAAGTTTATAGTTAGTTCTACCAAACGAGTTTATAGCTAGTTCTAGCAAACGCGTTTTTAGTTACAGTAGTCCTACCAAACGAGTTTATAGTTAGTTCTACCACACGAGTTTAGAGTTATTACTAGTTTTCTATCCACAACGGAGAAAGCGCAAACGCCGAGCGATCCTTCTGCGTACCTGGTAGTAAGTATACGCCCGCCAGAAAGAAACGAGGCGTGCTATAATATGTATGTACGATGATAGAGGTAGCACTTTTTGGCTAAATTGATTTCTGAATGACCCATTGAAGTATTAAAGGCGCCTTAACCCATTCAGAACTGAAAAAAATGTCCCACACTAATTCTAAGTAGTTTGTCCCCAAATTCGGGGGACCAGTTCTTAAGGGGTTAACCCAAAATCGTCCGTATGACATTTTGTTTTTAGCAGTATGATTTGTTGTTTTACCTATATAGGCTATGGCATTTTTCGTCGGGTTTCCCTTTTATTTTGATCTAAAATCACTTTTTTTACTTACTATTAGTGTAGAGGCTCCTCAAGTGACCACTCCTGGAAAAAAAATATGGTGCTACCTCTACCGTAGCATACGTCTAATTGCACCTACTCCTACTCGTACGAGCAATATGAGCAAGCCTTATAACCTTAATGTGAGGCCATCCTCAAACCACCTTGAGCAGATGCTACTATACTACTAATGTATACCAGTAGGCTTCAATGAAGCTCTCACCGCTGAGGGCGATGTCTAAAATTCAATCTTCGTACTCGTAGCGCCCCCCCAAAAAGCGAGTCTCTCTCGTGTTCTTATTTACGAAAAGTAGGTCGTTTCGTGTTTGTGGGCCTATACGATAATACTGCTGTATGGAAATAGCTGTCTCGACGAGGAGTTTCCAAAGTTGCAATTTTTGTCATCATTTTCGTCACAATTTTCGTTGTGTGTGCCCCCTATAAGGCACGTTCTCCAGAAAATCGGATCGAAAATTCATCCCAGAAGGCGTGTTTTCTCAATCTTAATACGTGTTACTTCGAAGTACATATGTACACCGCTCTGGACGGATTGTATAAGGACCGCTTAGACAGTACTACTAATATGAAGAATAAGCGTTCCTTACATTTCCGTCGAGAGTAGTCTGTACAGCAGTAGTACACGGTAATACCTTCTCCACGGTAGAAACCAACGGCGATCAAACTATAATATTTACTATTAACTACCAGGTATTAATGTGTGTGTGTGTGTGTGTGTGTGTGTGTGTGTGTGTGTGTGTGTGTGTGTGTGTGTGTGTGTGTGTGTGTGTGTGTGTGTGTGTGTGTGTGTGTGTGTGTGTGTGTGTGTGTGTGTGTTCTTCACATTAAACCTTCCTTTCTACCCGTCGACATCCAGCACACCCAGTGTCCGTGCCGATTCATCATCCTAAAAAGGTACCAGTTCTGTGGTCACAAAACTACGACACAGAGATACTACACTCAGTGCAGTAAGCAGAGCAGACCATGCAATGCCATATGCGACAGGCAAGACCTACCCTGCTAGCAATCCAGGTGCATGCAAGAGAAAAAAAAAGAGAAAAGAAAGAAAAAAGCGAAAAGGAAAAATAATAGAAAGTAAACATACTGAAGCAAATCAACAATCAAGCAACCAAACAATGTATACTACAGTGATGCGAAATTGTTTGGTAATTGATGCCATAGGGCATAATCACAATAATCTTACGTACAGCATAGCTCTCTCGCTAGGAACTCGCGCTGGTGTACATTTCTAGCCAAATATGACAGGAGACGGCAGTTTAGGCCCGTGACAGACGGCGGTCTAGACTTGGCATAGTAGTTTTAGTGTGGGAGGAGGTCCTAAAAGTGCACATGTCGGACAGATAGATGATCTACAGATAGATCATCTACATATACATCATCTACAGATATATCATCTACAGGTATATAATCTACAGATACATAATCTACAGAGATTCATCATCTACATATACATCTACAGATAGATCATCTACGGATAGATCATCTACAGATACATAATCTACAGATACATCATCTATAGATATATCATCTATCTGTAGACAATCTAGATCTCAACCTGCCGTTATGAGATACTGCGCAGGATCTGTATAGTGCAGATCCAATCCAGAAAACTTGTCCCAGATCATGCAGATCAGGACCGAATCTGCCCAGAAAGATCTAGATCATGGAGTGGGAATTATCTATATGATCTGTCCGACGTGTGACCGACGACGCCCAAAACTGCCTTCTTCTAACTTCTTCTGACATACTATTAATAGTATACATATATATATACCTATTTATAACCAATCAATTGCGTGCAGGGTGGTGGTGGAAGGCATTGGTTTGTCGTGATTGGTCAACAACTAAAGAAAGAGGTTATAGGGCGGAGGGCGCGGAGACCAGGCTTTAGATCTCCGGCTTCTTTCAAGAGCTACTGTAGCTCAAACCTAAGGCATGCCATATAAAGGCATGCCCTCATTTTTTGGCGGCCGCGTACACCAGCGGCAATCTTATTGATCTTGTTCCAGGGAGTACCGGGGCAGAGCGAAGAGAGATGCCTTTCTTTCATTTTTTCAAAATCCTCCGGGGGATTGGAAAAAATACAGCTTAAGCTCACCACACTTCCACGTACGAGGTATAACATACCACACGTACGTGTCGTAGAAAGCAAGCCGACCGCGAGGTGGACGAGTTGCTTCGATCCAACACCTTGAACTGCATGCCTCGATCCAACACCCTCCACGCCGCGGACAGCTCACGATCCTACACAGTCATATGCAGATCATCTACAGTAGATCCAACATTAGCCGTTATGGTAGATTATATCATCAGATCCCAACCGGCAAACATTGTGCGCACGAGCCGTGTCGTATATCCCACCGGGAAAACATGATCTACTGTAGATCGTGCACATAAGATGAACAGGGATCTGTCTGGCCCGAAAAATCTAGACCATCAAATGGGCATCGGATTGGAGCTGTCACACCTGTCACATGCGTGAAACATGCAAACACTCAGACCTAACCAGTGTCCACGCCTCGACGAAGGCACAGAAGTAGCAGAAACAGTGTTTTAACAATTTGCCCCAGCTGAAAAAAAAAGTGGTTGACAGTCCACACTAATAACAATTCCTCTATACATACGAAGCGTATTTATGTGAAACATCTTCGTCCCGGGAAAAATCCCAGGCGGTGGTAAGGGTTAGAGTTTAAAGTCAAGTACGCTTCAACCCGCCGGGGCACGGCTGCGCGGCCGCGGGAGGTTGGGTGGTGCTGGGGAACAGCCGATGTTGAAAAATTACCTGGCATATGCGTACCTGGTATACAACAGTACAGGACACCTACAATCTACAACTGTAAGAAAACAAGCAATAAGAAAGAAAGGCAGGCTGAGAGTTACCGGAAAATAAGAAAACAAGGAGTTATTGCATTGGATTTAGTGGAAAACGCACCCATTAATAAACAGGAAAGCCAGCCTGAACTATTGTAGCTTTCCTGTTTCTTATTAGGTGTCCGGCACTGTACTTTAACGGAATCAAATCAAACGTCCAGAACGACTGCATCATCACGTTAGCGTGTTGTGTACTGGTACATGATAGCGGTAAAACAAGGATGCTCGTAAATGCATACCTGGTGCTATTTTCTCGTTCGGGAGGAGCGAAGTTGGCTATCTGCATCTGACAACAGAAGCGATCAAAGCACCCCTCTTGTTCCGTTCTGGTCTTCTACGATTTGGCATGAGTCATCACTATTAATAGTACAGCAGTTCCTCGTACGAGACCCTTACTCGTACTCGTACGAAGTATTTACATACGAGGAGTATGAACAAAGCAGTAGTTAATGGATAATGGATGCTTCGTTCAGCATTGCATATGATACACGTCTGTGCATCTCGGGCAGATAATTGGTCCCCAATTGACGATATGTAGCAGTAGATCTTTCCAGGGCAGATACTTTCCTGATCTGTACGGTGTATCTCATGTTACCGGGTGGGAGCCGTATACCGTAGTCTGCACGATCTACTTGTACCACGTTTTTCCTGGTTCATCCTGCACAACAACCTCTCATAGCGGCAGGTGGGGAACTACAGCAGTAGATGATCTACGTACAAGATAGATAGATAGGTAGGTAGGTAGATAGGTAGACAGGTAGACAGGTAGGTAGATATTCATACGAGGTAGGTAGTAGGTAGATAGATAGATCTTGATAGATAGATAGCTGTAGATAGATAGATAGATAGATAGATAGATAGATAGATAGATAGATAGCTATTAATAGCTACGGTAGCTATTAATCTATGATAGATAGATAGATAGATAGATAGATAAATAGAGTAGTACCTGGTACTGCTTGCTGTAGATATATACTTCTTAGATAGATAGATAGATAGATAGATAGATAGATAGATAGCTAGATAGATAGATCGATCGTTCGATAGGTGTGCACACTTGTGTACACGTAGCTTTTCTACGTACGTAAAGAAGAAAAATGCAAGTTATACGGTACGAGTCGAGTCGTACGCAAAGAGTTCTACGTGTAGAGTTGTGAATTTCAGAAATGCAGAGTTTTGAATTGTGAGCACATGATTGCTGTGAACATCGCTGCTTGCTGTGACAGCCTGATAACACAGCCAGGGCCAAAATGCATGCAAAATGCGTTCAGTGTGCTGTTTTTTCGTAATGTTCATGAAGATCAAAAGTTAGCTTGCTTGCGTGAGGAGATCATGAGAAGGACGATCCTGATCATGCGGATCTCTGGGCTTGTTGCCTGAGCCTGGTCGCAGCCGCAACGACAACGCACAGGGCACCTCGTCATCTAAGTTCCTCTCACGAAGTACCGGCTATTCAGTCACATCCGCCAGCTATGCTGGCACGCCGGTACCTCTCGCGCTGACTAGGTCCCGCACGAAGGAGCAATACGTACTTCCCTTACACAACGGTGCTCGCTCAGAATCAAACCACGACGACAGCAATGTTCTCGCTCCTCTCGTACTTCTAACGCAACGGACATGTTTCGAGTCATCATGCAGATACTGATCAACCGCAACGAGAGCTCCCCACTAAGAGGGACGGCGCAGGCCTTCCGAAAGGGGCATGTGCTTGCTATAAGCAGGCCATGAGAGAGAGCGGATGCTACGATGTCCAGGTAGGTACACATGACCTCGTTTGAACAACATCAGGTGTCACAGCACCAGGCTTACCTCGTTTTGGATGAGGCTGCGTTGACCATTGCATTGCTGCCCGCGCTGGCCCCTCGAGAGCCAGAGAAAGAAGTGAACGCCTCAGCGCTGCTGTCCAACGCCAGGACCAGAGCCACCCCAGCAAATCCTCGCTTGCTCGACATGATACAGGCACTTAAAGACGGCACAGCAGTGCGAGATGTTGTGACAGTCATGTTTTCTGAGAAGGAAGTAGCTCAAGCCTGCCTCGAAAGAGCATGGAACTCCGTGAAACGTTCGAAAAACCGTTACAAAAACAAATGCAACTAACTGACGTTCGACGTTTATGTACTCACTCGTGCTTCGTGCTGGTGCTATGTTATGGCCTCCGGTAGTCGTCGTAGTAGAGTTTGCGGTACGGAGAGAGTAGGTAACAGCCAGCCAGTATGTGACGCCAACAGTCGGCGTACCCTCTATGCCACGGTTGTTGCAGCACACGCAGGCATTATGTCCGCGAAATGCATGTATGTGCGTACTCGTATTATATGTACTAGGTGCACAACACGAAGAATCGTTATCGTACGTAGCGACGTACCATACCGGGTAATACTTATTACTGCACGTGATTAATACAGCAGTAATTAGCAAGTACCTCAGGGGAGGTCAGTAGTGAACCCCCCCCCCCCCCCCCCCCCCCCCCGTCTGGTCACGACGTCGATAATCCTACAGTCAGTATAATACGTTGAGGACGCGTCGTCAAGCTGGGAGCTGGAAAAAAAACTCATAACGCCAGCTCAAGCTTGTAGGCTGTACGTACATTCGCTGAGGATATCATACGCTATGACGATATTCAGCTTGACAATAAGTAGTATGTGGTTACTGGGTACGTACGTGCCGGCATGCTTATTCTCCGCTTATATACTGGTACTTACTACTAGTAATTGGCACAGCTCGCAAGATGTAGTTTTTGAAGTGCAAAAAAACGGTGGTGTCACACGTCCGCCAGTCTGTCGATACTATTTTCGAAACATCGCACAAGACGGAGGGGGTGACACAATTCTAGATATCCTCTGACTGAGAGAAATGAGCCATGGCGATTTTCTGGATCACGTCCTGCCTATCGTAGGAATGGTGTTTCGCTGCTCATTTTGTCATTGCGATGATGGCGGTTTCGTAAATACCATCCGCAGAATTGCAATAATACCACGATTCCGATTTACCTTTTGGACTAGGTACCGGAAAAGTCAAAACCGATTAACCTGTGTAAGGGGTGCATGGTACGAGGTATTAGTTACCTACATAGGTTGGTTCGCAGCTGCACGAGCTTTTATGATACTACTATACAGTAGTAGTTCAGCGGGTACTACGAGTACTGCTGTAGTCTCAGTAAAAAAACGAACAAAGAGCGAGTGCCATTTTGCCATGTACGAAAACGGACGACAACAAAAACGAAACGAGGATAACATTACTCACATATGAACACGTGTTGAACCCGTAGGATGGTACTGCAATAAGTTCACACCTCCACGATATATATTTGTTTAGTATGCAATCTAAAATCGCCAAATAGAGAGTGAACAACACAGTTAAAGAAAGCGTACGACGACGATAAAAACAAATCTGAATTTAATAACTCAAGAGACAACAAGATGCGCACGTGGTGAACCCGTGGGACGGTGCAGCAAGCGCTCTCTGCATGGACTACGCACAAATATCAGGTACCCGGTACGTAGCTTTGCACGTTTACTCTACTACAGCAGTACTACTTTACTTCGGTGCCGCTCAAAACACAAGAAAATGACCTGAGGTGCAAACAGCAGCCGTTGCGTAACCAATTCGTTACAGCTCTCCGGATAAGACCGTAAGGTAGAAATGAAAGGATCGAGGGCACGCAAACATCCGCCATCTGACCCACGGCAATGAAAGCAACACTAACCACACAGAACGCTGTGCCAGTACACAAGCACTCACAAAAAAAAAACTACATTATTTCGCAGCCATGTTATATACGTGCGTAAACATCCTTCGCACGGACGCACGTGCCCCCCCCCCCCCCAGCCCCCCTCGCGACAATTGATATCCACTACGTCCGAACGACAAATAAATAGTACGAAAAAAGAAAGATACGGATATCGGTTTCAAAGATCCGGATCTTCCTCTTCTTCCATCCCTGACGCAACGGCCCCCTTGTCACCCCCCTTTGTTGCCGCCCCCTCTACCCCCCCCGTGGACGCCGCCGTCTGTGGTGTCGCTGTTGCTACCGCCGCGGTCGCTGACGTCGCTGTCGGCATCATCGTCGTCGTAGCCGCTGCCCGGGCTCCATGCGCCGGTGGGTATTTCTCTCTTGTCATTCCGGCTCCGCGCTCGGCCTCCGCCTGAGTGTACTGCTCTTGCGCGACGTCCTTCATCCTGATGCAAAGAGGTAACCGCGTGTACAAGCAAGTGGCACCCGAGGGTAGAGGACGGGTGGGGGTGGGGGGGCGGGGGAAGGGAGTGTGAAGGGGTGTTGAGGGGTGCCCCAAGCGTCGAGTGTCTTCAATCTCAAGCGTCGAACAGGAACAGAGTCAATACCAGCCGGTGTTGTTGCCCCAAAGGCGGACAATTGCATGCATACACTCGTAACCATTTTTCACTGCTGCCTTAGCCGTACACTTGCCGAGGCGGTGCACTGTGGCGTTATTGTGGCGGGGTTTATCGCTGCTTGACACGGAGCGTTCGCGTACACTCCGGTGGCAAAATACAACAATCACCTTTACAGCAGAAGGTGAACGCGGATCCGCATGAGAGCCGTATATGAATGTTGGCAACATACTGGTACATTGGATAGATCAGATCCACATTTCATTATCTAGATCTTCGGTGTGGCCTGGATCTTCGGTGTGGCCTAGATCTTCGGGGAAGATACATCTCTGACTTAGATCATGCGTACAATCGAGATCGTGTTTACCGGGTGGGATTTGTGTGCCACGGTTCTTGCGCACATGTTTCCCGGCTGGGATCTGTACGATGCGGATCTTGCAGAACGTCTCATGATGGCAAATATAAGATCTATGAAGGTTATCAAAATCATTATCTGTCCGATATGCAGAAAAACGAAAAAACGATACATACGCAGCTCAAACAATCCAACGTTGACACATTCAAGCCTCGTCACAACACCCCCCCCCCCCCCCGCCCCATCCCCTCCCTCCGTTCCCTATCCCCAACTGAGGACACGATCATTCGCGCCTTTTAGCCTCTCGCTTAATTCGTCCAACCATACACTCAAACAAATTTCGCAATAAACATCAACCACAGCAGACAGCACAGATAAAAGACACAACATACGCATTTTATGTTGTTGTTCGTGTTACAGCAGGGGAAGAGCTACTAACTATAGTACTTGGCGTATAATAATTCGGTCGCTCACCTGCGCTTGTGCAGCTTGGACCTGAGGTGTGTATCCTTCGTCTTTCCGTCAGTAAAGTGTCTTGCGCAGGGCGTGCAGTAGAACTGACCCTGCCCTGGGAGGTCATCATCTACGTCGAATACCGTCTCCTCTCCTTTCTCCTCCTCTACAACCAGCTCGTCCTGGATTTGGTCCACGTCTTTTCGCCTAAGTTCGGCCGGCGGAGGGTGAAGGGTTGGGTTGGGATGGACGGGGTTGGGTTGGGTTAGGATAGTTTGGTATGGTTTCGGTTCCGTAGTGTTCAATTCAGTTCGGTTCAGTTCGTTTCAGTTCGGCTCGGTTTTTTGTTTCGTTTCGATTCGGTTTCTGTCGTTTCGTTTCAGTTCGCTTCAGCTCGTTTCAGCTCAGGTTAGTTCGGATCGGTTCAGTTGATTTCGTCCGGATTAATTTCAGCTCGGTATAATTCGGTTCCGTTTGGTCCGGTTCGGCAAGGTTCGGTTTGCTCGCCCACACCGTGGTGGAAAGACCGCTAGCCTTGCACAGGTGTACAAAACCACGGCATCGTGCCTCTTCCACCCCCATATATTTGCTTCAGGGTGCCGCTCGGTGTCGCGCTGTGTCCTTCGGCGATAGACTACAGCACTATCCACCTGGAAGTTAAGGAAAAGTCCTCCCGACACAATACAGCAACGAATTTTAAACACTACGTACAGTGGATACCAGCAGCTGTGCGATGACACAGCGATCCTCAAAGTTTATAGTATCTACAAACGCAGACGTAGCCTGGACCAGACCCACAACGTATCTATACATAGCCCGACGTATGATACGTAATGCCGTACTATCTTCAACGGCAACATTGAGTTGTCGCGAGGAAAACACCCAAAACGAACCACCCATCAAACATTGAAAAGGATTAGTCGAGCCCGCGAATCTGATCCAAAACTGGAGACGTTACAAAGGTGCCGCCGAGAGCACTATGAAAAAAAACTACGCACCTGGTACCTGTGCATGTCAAGCGTACGCTGTCAGACGCATCCAAACGAGAAAGGCCATCCAGCGAGCGGCGGCAATTCGCCCTTTACCGAAGTACAGCAGCACGACAACAGTACAACAACTATACTTTATAATAATAAACCGTCGAGCTATCATCGCGGTGCTGCAGTGCAACCGCCCTCCGCCCCAAGAACAGCAATACAAGTACAGCAATACGGTAGTCATTGGGCGAGCGTCGCGTTTTTGCAGCACCTATACATGCGTACCTGTTCTTGGTGGCGTGTCCCTTCTTGTACTCCTTGTTCTTAGTCCTGTGCCCACCCTTACCCCCCTTCGACTTCCTCTGCCCCAGACCCATCGTCGATTGTTTCGGCCCTCCTTCCCGCAGAGCAAGCTATCTGCCCCTCCTTTCAGCGCCGTCGAATTTCTATACCAACTCCTGGTTTGTATAGCATTTGTAAAAACAGAGCGTTATTGGGAGAGAGGGGAGGGAGGGTTGGCCAGAAGAACAGAGCCGTGTCACGCAGAGCAGGCGTAGACAATAAGCTCGGGTCGATATTGCGACAACAAATCAGATCGTCCCGTATCGACACTGCATCTATTACGTGTACGTATCCAAGGTTCCCCTTCGGGATCTGCTTAGCCTAAAACCCCAGGGGTGTCGCAAGTCACAAGTTGAAAAGTGACAACAACGTTATCATCAGGCGTTCCTATTCATAAGATTAAATGGTGAGTTCGACGATATATGGTTGCTGTTAGAATAGGACGCGAGAGTGTAGTCATGATTGCATCTCCTGGTGAACACTGCACACTGCACACACACAGACACAAGAAAGCACCGTGACTGACACAAAGGCCAGAGCGTGAAGCGCATGTGCTGTTGTGCCACTGCTGTTGTGCTGCTGCTGCTGCTGCTATTGTACCGCTGCTGCCGTTGTAGTATGTACCGTGTTTGCGCGGTTGGCTTTTGATATTCAGAGGGAGTGTGGGTTTGTATCGTCCTGCCCTAACAATTGCACCGCTATCGAGACTACTGCTGTACGCGTTCGTTTTCCTGGGACGACAGAAATCACGGCGCACACGCACACACACTGAAGCACCGTCCGTGGCAATCACAAAGGGACGTGCTTCATGTGCGACTGCTGTTGTAGCGTGGGTTCCGCAAAGTAGAGAGCTTGAGAAGCTGGAGGGACACCTTGATACAGCATCAGCAGAGAGGTAATACGAGTAGCTGATTTTGTGGGTTTCCATAGTCCTGGGCGGCTCGGAGCCGAGCCGCGCAACGCGACCCCTTCAAAAAGAGCTCGTACGAAGCTCGCGCGACTTTGGACGCCCAGAGCACGTGCCACAGAGCCCGGCCGGGGCCAAAACTTTCGCCGTAGAGTACATGCGGGCCCCCCTACGATGTTGGCGATGCTGGTGTTATGTGCGGTGTTTGTATATACCTACCTCACTTGTTACCTCTGGTATTATATGGCACCTGGTACCTTGCATCGCAACTGGTACGTAAGAGTCGAATAGTAGGTGCATGTTGCTCTTAGTCTAGCCTACGTTGTACCGTACCGTTCGCTACGGACGGAGGTTTTATTTGTATACAAATGTGTGCAGTTTACAACGCAGTGTAGCAGCAGCGCAGACCAATACCAGGTGCCATTCTTCAATGTGACGGCGGTGTTCAATGTTCAGTGTTCAACACGCGCCACCGAGCATCCCGGTGGGGTGGGGGGGGCGGATCGTGCATCTGCATCTTGCATCTGCATCTGCATCGCGGACGAACACGCGAACAAGCACGTCCACTTCCCGATTTGTTGATCGCAGGGTTCGATGCCAGCTGCTGTTGCTGTTACGCAACACGAACCCACTACGATATTCATACCGCCCTACCACCAGGTATGCCGGCGTGTTCGGATAAAACTTTTAAACACCATGTTCCTCTTCAATGAATCGTACAACAGAAGTAACAGAGTATCCTGAGAGTACCCTCGGGTTACCTGGAACATGGGTGGGACACACGGTGGAAGGTTCCATTGGAAGGTTCGTTTTGACACCAGATATCAAGTGTCTCGTTTGTCGTACTGGCAGGTGCTTGTGACATTGGTGGCTTGCACTTCCGAAGTCCAAGTTCGACACCCAAACTCCCATCGTGAGGAAAGTGCGCCAACAAGAGAGCTCGCGGATGCAGCTACTATATAGTTTCGAGCTGGCCGTCAAACCGAGGAGGGGCCCTTATTGGCCATCGATTCTACTGGTCGAGACTGTAGTGTAGTGAGCACTTTGCCCCGAGCCTGACCTGCCAGTGAGGTCGTCAACGAAACAGTACCATTCTGAGACTGCCTCGTACTCCACCACCGAATCACCCCCACAAACCTAAAGGCCATTCACCTAATCAGCAGTGCCTTTCAGGAACTGAAGCAACTCACCGACGGAATCAAGAGTGATAAAAGCCCGGCAAAGCACCAGTCTCGGTTAGGAAGGGGGTAAGATAACCCAGTCCTGTCACGGCAGGTAGAAGGCGGAAGAGGTGGCTGCGAGCTGGCTGGCGTGTCAGCTGAGAGCTCGGGACTGTCAGTGATTGCCCCGTGCCAAACACGCACAGCAAAAAATTCCCAGTGACTTTAGTTACTGGGCTCTGTCGCGGAAATTATTTTTGTCGATTGCTGAAAGTAGATTTGGCCAAATCACGATTATTTTGTGGGCAGTGCAACACAGGTGACCATTTCACACATACATACATTGTTGGCGTTGTTGTAACCGTTACAAGGAATTTAAGCACGACGCTTCTACGGCATTTTAACAGGATATACTCGAGGTAATACACTGTTTTATGCATTATTTGTTTTCTCAACCCATGAAAAAAAAGGTTGACCGACAGCCTTGACGCTTCACAAACTTCACCCATGACCGTCAACAGACATCTTTGCTCGCGAGTAGTCCGCCTTGTGCCATAGCCTCCCCGGAATTACGTCACTGGGACCGGCGTGCATTTGCCCTGCACGCGGCTGACGTAATAATATATTATTCAGTGCAGCAGTACTCGTGCTACACAATAGTGCGTACTCGTACTGCTGTAAGCGCGTCAAACGATTATATCGATACGATGGTGGCGAAGTGTCACTGGGACCCGCGTGCAGAGCAACCCCTCTGCGCGCTATAACTATGTGGAACTCCTTCGAAGAACAGGAGCTCTCGGCTGAGAGCTCAAGTAACTTCCCGCTTTCCGCAGCAGTGCACGTAAGCTAAGAGATCAATGCTCGGATGCCTGCGTGCAAGAACTCTATCGCACGCCCGGCTGCGACGCCCCCCGTTCGTTCGGCCTCTGCCGAGCTCCTGGGTCGTCAGATTCTCGTCAACAGGCGACAACGCCAAAGACGATAGCAGCGCTTTTGGCAACACAAGCGGCCCTAACAGCAGCAGCACCAGCAGTAGCAGCAGCAACAACAACAACGACAACAGCGGCAGCAGCAGCCCCGGCAACGGCAGCAGCGGTAGCCCCGATGTGCCTTTCGATGGCTCTATCCCGCCAGGGTCTGAACACAACCCCGGCTTCGAACATCCTCCTGTGTTGCCGCCGCAAGCCGACGGCGTCCCCATCCAGACAGAGCCTTGGAGCAACGCACACGACTTCTTGTACGACTTCCCTGGGAGCTTGGGTCCGCTTGCGTCAGACGCTGCAATGTACATGCTCTCGGGAGTGTTTGCCGCTGGAGGGAACATTATGGATGGTGTGCAGTCCGGGGTGCAGGGGGTGCATGCCGCGACGGGGCTGCCTTGGTGGGCCACGATCACAGTGACCACGATCGCGGTTAAGATTGCTCTGCTGCCGGTGGTGGTGCACCAGGCGAGGCATACCGATCGCGTTAGGATGGCTTGGCCCGAGATACAAACACTGAGAGGGCACCTTGCTACCACGCTTGAGGAGGTATGATACGATACGGATGCTGGCATGGCATGGGGGCTTTATTCCCGTACATGTGCGCAGACGATTTTTGCGGTGCACGGGGGTAGGGCGGGCGCTATAGCGTGTGATTTAGTACATGATGAGCAGTTGTGTGAACCTTTTATGTAGAAGTACGAAATATTGACGTATCTTGGTATGTATGCAAAATGTGCGGAACATGGGGGAGGAAAAGTCACGACTTCGTACTGCTGCTGCTGTACGCGCGGGAGGTTTAGGTCACGACTACTGTATGTACGTGGGCATTTAGGGGCCGTCCCCGGGTTTGAGGCCTTGTGTGCAGCATATTCCCGCCGCGCCCGTCCCCGCCAACTCCCACAGACCAGCGTGCACCGACAGCGGAGCCCAACTGCAATATCTCTGGTGGCGAATAAGCCGTAACCTAACCCTTTTAGAACTGCAGTCCAGTTTTGGGGACAATCCACACTAATTCTAAGTAATTTGTCCCCAAAACGGGACTCCAGTTCTATAAGGGCTAAGGTGTATATCACGTCACATCCCATCGCTGCAGCTCTCACAACCCTAAAGACCGGCACATAACCCTAGCCCTAACCCTAACCCCAACCCAAAACGCACGGCCTGAAACCCGGGAATGTATCCAAAATATCCCCGTATTCGTGATTTAGATCTCGCCGTAAATAGTCGTGGCCATTACTAATATCGGTTTCCCGGAACATCATGGCATCCGATCCGGTCGTGCCCGCCTTTTCGAAGGCTTATTGGACAATTGGAGCAATAGGTTTGTGTGTGTCAAAGCGGTTATTCGCGGCGCTGTAGACGAGAAGTGCAGCAGCCGCAGTAGCAGGAACAGCTATAATACTTCGTAGCGCCGCACCTGTATCGCATTGTGTGTTTCTTCACCCCTGGTATGATAGACTCTTGCTCTGTGGTGTACTGCTTTCTTTCTGATTTGGTTCCCTCCTCGTGCCTGAATGCTGTCAATATGCGACCTAGATACCGCAAAGACGCGTGCTGGCACGATGGCGGAAGTACCGGGTCTTCTTCTCCGGGGTTCGGGGGATAATAGGTTTGCACGGGTGAGCATGGCCGCGCCGGAGGGGTAAGGGGAGGGGGGCGGAATTACTCATGTAATGCATGGCCGCAGTCGTATGACCAGAGACCTTCGCATCCCTACAATGCCAGGAGGGGGCGGAAGTACTACTGACTGTACATACGTATTCGTGACGCATGCGACGATAGAGGTAGCATTTTTCGGCTGAACAATTTTCTGAACTATAGGGCTCCTTAACCCAAATTCGTCTGACTTTCATTCTAGTCTTGCAATTTTTTTCATAGTATACTTTAGGTCATGGCACTGCGTAATCGGGTACCACTTCTATTTTCCTCGAAAATCAGTTTTGAGTGAGGTATGGAGCTCCTCACGTGAGGAGATCAGAAAAAATATGGTGCACCTCTACAATTGATCAAACGTCAAATCGGCAAGATGTTCATGTTCTGAGTTCTGAGCTCTGGGCAAGACTTGATCGTGCCGCTTCGGCAAGATGTTTTGTTTGGTGTTGGTAAATTGATTTTTTTTTTAAACGCAAAATGCTCGTGTTTTGCACGTATGGGGACACCAGCGGGTTCGAAATGTAAACGTGTGACGGTCGATGAACGAAGGGATGTCGAATAGCCTTTTGCAGCAGTATGATGCGTTGATTTACCTTGGTGCCTGCTCTATGGCACCAAAGAGCGAGACCGGAGAGATACGGCAGCTGCAGCACAAAGAGGTGCAAGAGTCACTACTGTTTGTGCAAGCGAGAACCCAACGCAAACAGACAGATAGATGCCTGTGAGTAGAGATGTAGAGATGGTATGGTTTTCTGCATTGGCGATGACACAAATGCCATGTCTGTGGAGCGCATGAGGGCAGTTTGACCCCACAGCGATCGGGAGGTCGAAGCCACGGCAACCCTAAAACATGTTCCCCATGCCGTCCCTTGAACCGGTGTTATGTCGTCCGTGCACAGGGCGCACCCGCTGGGGTTGATTGCGACACCGTTGGTAAATCTTCCTGTGTTCGTGATGTTCGTGTGGTCCATCCGATCGATGCTGCGGGACGCAACCGTGCCCGGCCTGGATACTGGTGAGTCACGCTCTCGCGTCAGAGCTTCTGCCGCACGGATGTATATGGTACCAGGCAGAATCATATCAGCTGTGGCGATCGCTCTCCCGGCCTGTATATATCTATATTTTCAATCCAAAGCGCAACAGTTGCAGTAGAACTGCTGCAATGTTTGAACAGCACGTATGGATACCTTACAGCGATGGGTATGCAGTATATAGAGTATAGGCAACATATATTTCGCAATCGACACAAGGGCTTTTCCAACCCTTACCCTACAGAGAGTCTTGCGCTCACGACACGAGAGTCTGAGCGCTTCGGCGACGGTTTGGGGTCGGAGAGTATTTCGCGAGCGGCAACAGCATCTGTGCTTTGTCGATGGGAGGGCCCATAGTAGTGAACACTTGCGGCGTCCTAAATGTGTCACGCGTCACGCGCACGCGCGAGTCCTCCCGTCCCCAGAATGCCGTTCCGTCACGGTTTCATGGCGACGGTTACGAGTACGGTATATCACGTGTGATATGAGATAACACAACCCCTCGACCGAATTTCCACCCTGATTTTCACGACAACAGGGCAAGTACAAACTCTCAGCGACGCTTCTACCGAAAGATTTGGATGATGCACCTCCAAAGCCACCGTTTTCGTTGTATATGCCCCCCCTATTGCAGTTTTGGGGATAATCGGGTCGGGAATTCGTCCGAGGATGTGTGTTCTCATATCACACGTGTTATATGTTGAAGATATCTACCGTATAGCTCAGAGCAACCGCACAGCCACCCGGAATTCAACCCCCCTATGATTATACGGTATATTTGGCTGGGTTGCCGGGGGGACGCGGATAACCCCGTATCCCTTTTGATGCCCAAGCACAACGACCAAAGCGCTGAGATGCGCGGTCCCATTGATCATCAACCGTCCTTAAGTGTAAGCGCACAACATGACTAGCATAATGCTGCGAGCGTGTTGTGCAACTCCATGTTTTTTTCGCGGACACCAAAAGGTATCATCCCCTAATTGAGGTAACGCGGGTTATTGTGTGGTTGACGGAGGTAGCCTGAGTTATCCCGGTTTTTGTTGTGTAGCCTATTTCGTAACCCGTCGTTTGGTTCGTCGTATTTCGCCTCCTAAGTCCGTACCGGGTTTTGATGTGCACGTGCGTGGCATGCTCTGCGTATATTGCCGAGGTAAGGCAGGGGTAGGCTGCGTGCATCACATCCCGCGTTATGTAATCTATTTTGAGTGCAGTGAAAATTCATGGTAAATCTTGTGCTTGGCGATGTGAGACAAGGTCATACCAGGCCATTATTAAGACAAAGTCATACCAAGAACATTACTACTATTAAAGTTACAGGTATACTACTATTAATACAGCATTCATGAAATCGTCAACAGCAGTACTGGTATTAATGTATTATTTTTAATATGACGATGTACTCCAAATTACTTACACTATCAATACTAACTGTACACCAAAACACACTACTACAGCCAGCAACATATAGGGACAGGGTGACTGACAGGGGAGGGTGATTTGATGTTCGGTGACGAACGTTTGTTCGACCAACCCTACATGAGGGCACTGAGCACTGAGCCTTGTGGGTGCACTGCCGATGTTCCCCGGTCCGCCTCTTTCCCCGTCCCTGCAGGTGGAATGCTCTGGTTTGTTGATCTCACCGTATCGGATTCTAGTCTCATGCTACCCATCATTGGAACGGTATGCACGTATGCCGGCTTGGAACTGGCGAAGATGAAGGGCGCCACGGGGTGGATTAAGGTTCGTTCATTGCTTTGCTCGCTCGTGCGGCCGTTGGCAGTTTCGGGCATTATCTTGTTTTTTGTTTTTTTCGCGCCTCTCCAGTGGGCGCACCCTCCCCCATTGCCTCCCAGAGGGTATATACATGCATACGTAGCGTTTTCGTCTTACCCCGCTTGGGAGTTGATTCACTTGATTATATATACGACGTAGTAAAGGAAAAAATGGCGAGGAAAAGTGACGAGAGTACAGCAACGGCCACTGCTTGGTTGAGGGGCGATATAAATTGGTCTCTGATTTACAACGCCAGGAGTTGTATGGCACGGGCGAAGCATGACCCTACCGGTGCTGGTGGGCGCTCACTCGTCGTAGACGGTTGATAACACCAAAATTATAATGTTTTTGTTGGTCACTATCGGCTTAACCCCTTGATAACTGGTCCTACTCGTACATATTTGGGGACTAACTACTTGGAATTATTGTCGGATAAGTTTCGCGGTTCTGAGTGGGTTAATAACCGTCTAAGCTTTGTCGGCGGTTTCTAGGGGTCACGGGCGACACCCGAGGTCGCTCCTGGGCCAGCAACTAATGTTGCTATTAATAGTCCCTGTGTGCGTGCTCTCTTCACATTTTACCGTGGTTCCTGCCCGACGGCATCCCGAACATTCAGCGTCCGTACGATCGGTTCCTCTTCCCACCGTATTGGAGAGAGATACGTACGTACCGGGTACCAGTCATCTCGTCACAAACTACGTACCCGTACGAGACAGGGGACACACGCATCGCAAACCTATGGAGAGCGTAGCGAATGAAATCCAGTGCATAATGGGTACAAACCAACCAAACCGTTTGCATAATTTTACTTCGAAGAGCTCATTGGGGATACCAACATCACACTTCTTGAGATTTTGCAGCAATTTGTTTCGCACTATATATCGCCCGCGGCTTTTTCGTGGAGACTCGAAAGCTCGGAGCTGTACGTACGGGATGCGGGTGGAGCTTCCGCGCTACGTATGCAACTGCAGCAATGTATGGGTGGGCATCGCTTGCTGTTGCTGCGCGCCGTTGTGCCCTGGCAATCTCTCGGGGTCGTTTGCGCAGGCTGTACCTTTGCTTTGCCTCGGGCGCGCCATCCCATCTGCGCGAAGATGGTGATTTCGGCCTTGTTGCGTGCGCCTACTCTCGATTTTTTTTTGTCGTGAACAGTTTTTCCAGGACGGAATGCAGACCGTCATCATCATGATGCTTCCCTGGATCAGCACCTTCCCTCAGGCATGTGACAAGACTGTTGTGTGGTGTGATGTGTCAATGGACCGTATATCTGCCGGGTACCTCGTTCGTGTTTCATTCTGTGATTTAATTCTGTGATGTTAGCCTACCATGCGAGGTGTCGACAGGATTACTATTTATTACTAATATTATTATAGTATATGCTCTTCAATTTGGCATACTTCGAACTTTTTCCCTGGGTCCCTGTGGCGCGGTGCGTGCGAGTTCTGGGGTCCAACGCTCTATCGACCCGTTGATAGATTGGTCAATTGGTTGGTTTGTTGGTCGATTGGTTGGCTGTGTGTATCATATGACACATGCCCGCAAGCTTTCCGTCGTCTTGCGCTCGGAACTTTGAAAGGCTTCGAGGCATCATAGACAGGCATGGTTTTAACTCGTACGGTGGTTTCGGAAGGCTCCTTAATTCTGCCGTGCACTGCTACATGGAGCGTTATCGCTGCAGTTTGTACTCGAAGGAGGGTATGGCACAACAGCAATAGGCCCTGCCGCCCCTGCGCACCCAGAGATCGACGGGCCTGTCAGCGGAATGGCTGTTGGCTGCATCCCCCCGTCGATATAATGCAGATATGTATGGTACCTGCCAATGCGCTTCAATATATGCTTAAAACAGAATGTACAAAATTAACATATGACAACCCACCCCCCACCCGTCGTCGTCGTTGTTGTGTTCGATGTTCGATATTCCGGTGCCCCCTCTTCCAGGGTGTTTTCATGTATTGGATACCCTCCTCCCTGTTCCAGGCGAGCCAGACCTTGGCCATGAGGAACGAGAACGTTCGCCTTTTCCTCGGCCTGCAGCCATTGCAGCAGGCTGCACCCCCACCCGCACCCGCCGGCAACGCCCAGTTGCCGTCGAAAGCAGCAGGAGGTGGCTTGCCCCACGAGGCGCCACCAATAGCCCAAGCTTCGTTAACCGCCGGGAGCATACCTGCGAGGGGTGGGGCTAGAGGGAATGCTGGGGCATCGGATGGGGCGAAGTCGGTGCAATAGCGACAAAAACGCACATCCAATAACCGCTACGAGTAGTAATAACTGTAGTGACCTTGGATTTTGATTGGTGTAGTATTGCCGTCTATTATAGTATGAATGTATCAGCAAGCGCGAGTGTTGGGGGGAATGTCTAATGTTAAATGTCATTCATTGTCGCGTTATTGACGGTCGTCTGTTTGTCTGTTTTTTTAATGTATTTGTTCACCCTCCGATTGGCTTATGCATGCTGCTGTAGGAGGAGAGAACCAATGAAAACCTTGACAGCAACGCCGACCATCAGGACTGTTACAATATGTCTACGAGCTACCCATGCTGCAAAAGTTGGACCGAATGTTTTTTGCGAGTTACTCGAAGGGTACACGTGGTGTACCTGGTGTGCCCGGTGTAAAGGTGAATTTGCGGTCAAAACTTTTTCCGTTGGTGCCATGCTACGGGCACGACCAGCATAATTTTCGATTTATTTACTTGCTGACAATGCGAGTTATTTTTTGTATATGTATATATATACTAACATTTATTAAAGTTATTGTCTATACTCGTAACCTTTTAGTTTTTCGTAGATACGATAACTATTAATAAATTTGCTGCCATTGTACATTTTCATGCAATGTACGATAACACGCGAGAAATGGGCACTTCCTCGCTGTGTTACTAACCTGACGTATGTATATACCAAGCAGGGTATATTTATAGATACTCGTATAGAGATAGAGCTTGTAGGGGGGGGGGTATACTCCCATCGGGAGCAATACTTAGGGGCATTTTTCTGTTATTTTAGGAATATGAGAGGGAGTAGTCGGGGCTGGCTAATGGGGCCGCAAATCGTTAACGAGTGTTTGCGATTTCTCAAAATTGCAACAACGGCTCTGGGTTGACTCACATGCCCCATTCCTCATGCCCGCAATCTGTTCACCTCTCTCTGTGTATCTCGGACGAGTGATCCTGCCTCCTGCTGCTGCGTTGTTTTACCTCTCTTTGAAATACCCCGGCTACAAGCCTGTTGTAAATATCATCAAGTAAATCGACT
The DNA here is from genome assembly GCA_008828725.1 of Saccharina japonica. NCBI lineage: Eukaryota > Phaeophyceae > Laminariales > Laminariaceae > Saccharina > Saccharina japonica. The sequence goes on along the minus strand of MEHQ01000169.1, from coordinate 682,786 downwards.
GATCTCTGACCTGATTGTTGTGTGTTGTCATTCGTCATACTTTTTTTTTTTGTTCGTCGTTCATGCAACCACAGCATGCTGCAGTCTATCTATGTATCATGATGGCCTGGCCGTTTGGTCATCACACTCGTATACACTACCCACTCAATGCGGCCACTACAAAAAAGTACCAGGTATGATAACGCTGTTCAATCACTGCTGCATCGCTGTGAGTGCCTGCATGTAATACCGCCTTTTTCTTTACAAAGTCACGGCGCTGATTCCGGATTCCGGAGACTTTTACTTTCTACGAAAAACGTCTCATACATGTTAATATTATTAATAGTACGACTGTTTTGTACTATTAAGGGTCATTCTTATCGTGGAATTGGAACGCGAAGCCTTCCAATCATTTTGCCTCTTAAAGAATAAAAAAGAAGCGGAAAGATTTTCTCTTTTTTCTCTTTTTCCTCTTTTTTTAGAAAAAAGTATTGGAAATTATGGAAAAAAAGTTGCTCGATAAGAATGGCCCTAATACATACTACGTACATACGCATGATATAATACACAAAATAAGTAAGTGCTTTTACTGTTGGAGCTGCTGCTCTGCTGTTGTTCACGGGTTGCTTTCTGGCTTCCGAGGGCAGAGGCACCACTACTAAGCTACCAAGGGTCATTCTTATCGAGCAATTTTTTCCCAAAAATTCCAAATATTGTTTTCGCGCAATTTTTAGGATTTCCATATTTTCCAAAAATAATTTCCAAATATTGGAATGCGAAGCCTTCCAAACGTTTTGCCCTCTGTTAAAATTCCAAAATTTCCAAATACATCCTGTTTTTCTTGCTTTTCCTGCTTTTTTTGGAAAAAGTTTTGGAAATTTTGGAAAAAAGATGCTCGATAAGAACAACCCTAATACTACTATCATTATACCACCACCCTCGACACTCTCTGGTATCACAAGGAATAAGGGCAATCGGAAAAAAAATGTCCAAGACCAACACTGCCCAACAAGACGTTTTTTTCGCTCCGGGGGGGGGGGTACTCATATCGTGCACGGCCGTAGTCGCATGACCATAGAACCTCGCATCCCTACAATGCCGGGACGGAGCACGTTGAGTTTTCACCAACCAGGAAGACATTGCTTGCACCAAGCGCGAAGCGCCGTGAGGTATTGGGCGAGTCGCATGGAGGGTGAGCTGCATCCTGCTAAGAACCGTCTGTGAGGCGGACTTGCATATGGACGACAGCCTCCAATGAATTGATTTATTTCTGGTGTGGCCACTTCCAGAGACAGCAATGATGGGTAGGGGGCGTACTCATTTGTTGCTTGCCTTAGTCATTTGACCATTGACCATGCATCCCTTTTGAGACGGAGGTCAGCAACGCTAACATCAAGTGACACACTGAGTAGGGGATGGTTAATATACATCCCCTCCCCCACGAACGCCTAGCGATTTCTTCGGAATCCGATAGCGCAATATAAATATTATACAGTATGTATTTGTATTTCAGCCGTTGGAGGGCCGAATTTTCTTCACCTCAGAATAAATCGATGCCCGGAAACTTGCAGATAGGCCTCGTTGTTGTTGTGAATGGATGTATGATACGCCTAAACGGGCCGTGCATCACATTTATTTATTTAATACTGTGTGTGGAAGGTTGTATGGCAATATGTCGCTTTTTTTTTGGCCCGCTACGTACACGGGGAGGGGGGGGGGGGGCTGTTGAGGATTTTATCGCCTGTACTGCCCTTCCTTGGGTATTATACAAAAGGGATAATACCAGCTACAAACATACCTCGCTGATGATGCAACTGAACTGCTGCAACACCGCGCGGCAAACCTCGTCATGATTCGTGGTGATTTGTTTTCTTGGTTCAAGCATCACCATCACCACCATCAGATCTGATATCAGCAGCAGCAAATATTTCTCGGCACATGCAGGCGGGTCGCACTCTCTTTCCTAGATAGTCTCTGCTTGCCGCTAAATGTCCGAGATGCATGCCGTTTTTGTTGTTGTGTGCCTCTCTCTGTACATATATACCGTGAATAGATAGCTAGCTAGCTGTCTGTGTTGTTGTTTACTGTTTGCTGTTGTTGTGTTGCTTGCATGATCCTGGGGTAGAGGATCTGTATCTATCTTCGGGCGCCTCCTACAAGAATACTATTTATTATTAATTTAATGTTAATAATGCCAACACATTTAATTTGTTTACGTCATGTATGTGCCACAGGTATTATTATACACACACATACATACATACATACAGTACATAAAGACATACATGTACCACATGATATAATACGCGTCTGTCTGTACGTCGTCTACTCTCGTCTACTGTTTGTTGTTCTGTACTACACAACAACAGCAGCAAGCAGCACAGTAAGCAGCAGTATAATACGCGTGCGTGCGTGCGTGGTCCATGTTGTGTGTTGTGGCTGACACGTGTTGTTGTGTTTTTGTTCCACGGATGATTTAAAATTTGCAGCCCGTCGGTCGGGCGGGCGGGCGGGCGTGTATTTTTTATATCTTCGTGCCTTCTGCTTTTTGTGCCTCCCGTCCAGCCTCTCTGCAAACTACTAGTAACTGCAACCAAAACCTGCAAACAAACACACCATCTCCCACTCAGCACTCTGCACTCAGAATCAACGTCTACGGGACACGAGACACGTACGGTAAAAAAAAACGGTCAGTTACGCGGTTACTACACAAAGAAAGATATCGATACATACAATTCATTCGCTCTCGTTTCGTCGTTTTGTGTCGGTGTTGTTGTCAAGTCTCTGTCCAATATCGGATACCTTATCACTATATATATGGCTGCCTGTTTCTGTGACATTCTTCCACAAATCTCTCCAAGAAACACAAAAACACGGATGATACTTCGTGTATGGGAGCGTACGCTGTGGAGGGTGCACGGTACACGTCTCGTTGTGTGTCTGTGAAGATGGGGGGGGTGGGAGGGGGGGAGCAAAAAAACAAAAACAAAAAAAAAACAAGGCGAAACGCACAGCAGGCACCGATCGATGTCTCAAACAAACACAGCAAGCACCAAACACTACAACAGTAACTTACGTATATCTTGCGTACCGTATATCATAAAAGCGGGGATTATAACACCAAAAACCTATGTTTTCTCCGTCGTTCGACGGCGTTTCGATGAGCAGACACGCGGTAAATTGGGGCTTCGTGTGAGTGACTTGATGTTACTGCTCTCTCTGTATGTAGATAGGGCTTCGACCCGCTTTTTATACACCATCTCGACTACGCATCTACGATTCTTTTTGGTTGCAGGCAGGGCAGCTTTCCTGTTCTGGAGCTGCACGGAGTTTCGCGTGAAACTCCAGAACACTTCCCGACGGCGCCTTCTGGCTTTTTTCCGAACAGATTGCTCCGCTTTCCGCTTGACAGACTGACCAATCACTTTGATTTAATTTTTTCCTGCAACCATTTGCTTTTTTATGCACCAGTGCACCAGCAAACAGCCTAAAAATCAAACAACGTGCAGTCCAACGAGAAGCGCAGCAGCCAAGCTTCGGAGACGAGAAGGACACATAATTCTTGTGTGCAAGAGAGAGAGAGCCAGGGTGGGTACCAGCTCAGCAGGCGGAACTCTGTCAAGGACCGCTGGATCGACAGATAGGGCTGCTTTGAAGGTTCTTGGACGCGCCAGCCTTGGCAGTGGGCTCTTGCCGAAGGAAACGCTGTGTGAGTTGTGGGCGGCCTGGCACACGCAGCCTATTTGTCACAAACCCGAGGGTCCTACGTATCCACCCCGAGCCTGTTATTTTTGTTGCTATACGAGAGGCCTCGATTTGTCGACGAAATATATAAGACGACCGAATTTTGGGCACCGTCTGTCGTTGACGGTGCTTGCGTCGTCTTCGATAGGATGAGAGGTAGCGTGTGTGTGCTCTTCGGTCGTGAGAAGCTGCTGTCGTACGCACTCCCGTCTCGATACGAGCGTGTTCTAACGTTTCCCTTCGTCACCGACCCAGCATGGCGGCCCTGTGATGAGACCTACTTTATTCGCTCGGCGAAAAACGGGACCTCGCCGTACGTAGTTCCACCTCTTTCGACTTTCGACGAGTACGCCTATATACGTGTACGAGTACACAGCAGCAGCACCAGCAGCAGTACAATCTGATACGAAATGAATCGTGCCACACTATAGAGTACAGAGTACAGCAGTAAGGAATACCCCTTTACCCGTGGTACAAAAACGCGTGAACTATGTACGAGCACTGCTGCTGCGCTGCTCTGTTGTACAGCAGCATCTGACAGCACAGCCCCACGGGCTTTCTCTCGGCCACCCCTTTTGCGACTTGCTTGGTTAGTTGCTTGAGGGAATTATTAATACGGTCACGATCCTGATCTTTCCGCAGATCGTTCGCGCTATGTATACCCGTTTAAATTCAGGTATATTTTGGTGGCGCTCGTTCATTTTCTCTTCGTGGTACTCGTGCATGTGATACATGGGGTACTCTGGTACCTGGTATATAATAGGCCGCGTGACCTCGTACGCATAGTGGATGTACCTGATGAGTCTATCGTGATCGTTACCGTTGTGTTATCCAACAGGGGGCTCCGGGCTCTGGGCCCAGCTGCAGCAGTCGTAGCGTTGCAAGGAATGTTACGTATTCGTTTCATTAGTTTCAGCATCTCTTTCGTTCCGACTGTTTTACGAGTAGTCGTATTGTCGTATTTTCAAAAACTACGACGTACCCGTGGTACGTAGAGTACGAGTACTCGTATACGCACAGCTGCTGTTGAGCTTTGTCGCAGTTTCACCATGACGACTTGATTTTTTATGAAGTCATCGTCACGTTTTGAGGCGTTGCCCTCGAGGCTGGGTTGTGCTGTACTTGGTATTGCTTGCTCCGCCAGACAGAGTGTGTAATAGGTATAGCAGACATGCTAACCCCAGGATCAACTCCTGCTGCGACACGATAAGTACTCGTGTTGCTCCAACATCTCGCTTCTCTCATCCTTCTTCTCGAGCTCTCTCGTATGTATTCATACATAGAAGAGTACGAGCGCGTATGAACATACGATTACGATTGTTCAGGTACCTCGCGTTTGTTTCACGTATGATACGGAGGTATGAACATGAAACGGTACGACTACGTACAAGACACAGCAGCGGCAGTACGAGTAGCACGTGGTAGCGCAAGCATATGCAACCAAAGGATGCAACCCAAGAGATTATTAATCGCCGCTTCTGTATGGTCATCGCATCGTCTCACCGATGCGTGCGGAGAACCACAACACACAACACCCACGAACAAATACAAATATTCAAATATCCCTCGGCGTACACCGAATAATCGAATGTAAATGTTTCCATCAGATTTCAGATTTCCCTGGCGTACGCAGCAGGTATTATTATTTGCCCTTTTAGGTTCGAACTCCCACCTCTACCAAGTAGAACCTGGTTTCTGATTTCTGATTTCCACCGCATACATACCGCATATTTACCCTCGCTCAACCTTGGCACCTTGGCTGACATCGCCCATACCACCACCTCCCGCCTCCCAACCCCGCCAGGATGGAGACAATGCGGCAAATGCCGGCGCAATCGAAGCCACCTTCGAGCCCGCCCACGTCCGACCCGGACTCGGACATGGGCATGGGCATGGGAGGACCTAATGCCATCCGAAACGCCGGCAATTTGAATAGTAGTATCGATTGTAACAATTTTAGTTCGAATAACTCGGACAGCCAGAGCCGGATGCCCGCTGCGATGTCGGAAGAGGGAGGGAGTGACGCTGGAGCCAACACTGCCCACCAGGTTTTCGGAGCTAGACCAAGGTGAGGCATGCCACCTACGATGAGGATTATGTGGATAGTGTCGTTGATTTGAGGTCTGTAATGTTGTGCAGCAGAAGTAGTGTGGTGCGCGCTTGATCCGCAATGTGGTTACGTACTGCTGCTGTACTGCTGTATAGCACTTTGACCCGAAATATAAGCAACATTTAAATTACATGTTAATATACGGACGTTCCTTATATTCGAGGTCGGAGTGGTTACTAGTAGTTGCCATGCAAAGTGCTTCTCGGAACGTTCTCTTACGCACAGCAGCAGCAGCAGCAGCGACGGCCGTACAGCGTGATCGTAAGCAAGTTTACTGGGAAATTGGTCCTGCGGTCACATGCAATGATGTATGGACGATGGACGTACGTAATATATGTTTAGATTGGCAGTACTGAACAAAAGGTCACACAGAGTGCCGTGCACTTGGTTTTCTGCTGCTCCTGCTTTGTATTGACCGCCTACGAGTACAGCCCTCCGTGACCGCCGTGACTGACGAAAAATATACGAATACGAATGTACAACAGCAGCAGTAGTGCTCGTGTAGTATCGTACCTGCTGTATTTGTGCGTGTTTCGATGCGCCCATCGACGTGTTTTTTGTGTACTGCTGTCGATGCTGCTGCTGCTGTCCCTGAAGCAGCCCGGCCAAGTGTCTCCCTGCTACCTGTTTGTCTGCCTGTCTGTGTGTGGGTTCTTCATATTGGACTTTAAAACTGTTTTTCTATACTCGTATACCCGTCGACATCCGGCACGAGCACGCCCAGTGTCTGTGCTGATTCTGCATCCTTCATAACCGCACGAGCTCTGTGGCGCTCGAGCTCTGCATGTGGCGACCTACAGTATTAATAGTAGTAGAGGACACCTACTATTAATACTAAGAAACAGGCTAATAAGAAAGCCAGGCTGAGATTTCGAGGTAAATAAGAAATTTAGGAGTCGTTATCTTGAAACTAGTGTAGAAAGTACCCTCTCTCAAATAAGAAATCCAGCCTGGACCATATTTCCTGTTTCTTACTAGGTGTCCTGTACTGTTTGGGCTATATGACTTTTGGAGGGTCATAGCCCATATATGTGGCGACAGACTACAGACTACGCAACAGAGAGAATACATTGCAAAATAACAAATAAATGCACCGATGACGCAGTTTTCGAAGTTGAGTTTCATTCGTTCTATCGGCCGTACTCACAGCAGTACTCACTCACACCTGGCGTATTTGAACATTTTTACCAAAATAATAAAATAGTAAATGCAGAACGTGAGGGGAACATGAGAGAGCAGTACTACGTAACCTACGTATGATACTGACAATGCCGTGCCAACGTGCCGGATATATACCTATGGATAGCACAGGATACGACAAGCACAACATAAACGACATACACAAGCCAGCCAGCAAACCAGATACTGTACCGGCACATTGCAGTAGATTAAAAAAATGAAATAAATAACAATTTAAAGAAGAGGGAAGAAAAGGAAATTAAAAGGAAAAGAAAGCAACGCAAAGCAAAGAAAAGGAAAGGAATGATGGAACGAACGAATGAATGAACGAACGAACGAACGGAAAAACAACCAGAACAACACTCCAAGCATGAGGCAAAATAAATGCGCAACGAGGAAAGGAAGGTAGGTCACTGGCTGCAGGCTGTACGTAGTGGGGTACGTTGCAACACCAGCGGACTACTAAAATAAACTGTTGGGTAGCGTAATACGGCCACCCACCCACACCCACGCACCCCCACCCACCCACCCACCCACCCACCCACCAACCACCCACAACCATCCCACCTACTACCCACCTTCCCACCAACCCATCCTCTCATCCCATCCTAAAAAAATCAAAACAATACAAGAAGTCGACATGAGGTGGGACTCGAATCGAACCTCTGTCCTGGCTCCTGGCCTCCAGAGTCGAGCGCTCTACCGCTGACCCAGAAAAATCATACTTCGTACGTCGTAGTAGGCACTTGGTAGTGTTTATTTGCCAACTCCGGGATGACAACTTTCGACGATCCCCGCTCCCCGAGTTTGGCGGCGGCGCCGTTTCTTTCACCTGGGACACACCGAGGCCTCCTGTTGTTGCTGCATGGGGGCGTGGGGGGGGTTGGCGGCCGCGGGTGGTCGGTTGGCGCTCGGGAGTAACCGGTGTTGAAAAACTTTACGATACCTAAAGAGACATAGCATATCAGATATGGTAGCTGTGACGAAGAATCATTCGGGCAGCATCACTGCTGCTGTCACCGCTATTTAATAGCGTACATTTAATGTGAAGACAACAACAACAACAACAGAAGCTCGTATTGAATTTTAATTAAATAGCAGTAAACGGGTAGTCTAGCAGAGCAGTACCTGTAGTCATGTATGCTATGAATATGTACGCCGCACGAACAGCAGGGTAAGTGGTAAGATTGAAGATTGCTCTTTCAGCTTTGCGAGTTTTGCCAGACTGCTGCCATGAGCCGTGCTTTCTTCGTGTTTTCGACGTTTTCAACGCGCGAAGCAAGAAAACACGCGTGCGACGCACTGCTGCTGCTGCTGCTGCTACTACTGCTGTACCAGGCTGTACCAGAAATATATCGGCCACGGGCGGAGCAACTTGTAGTCGTAATTACGTAATTACACTTTACAGCAAACAAAAAGGAAAAAAAAAGAAGTATTTGTACACACATTATTGCAGCAGTACGGCAGAATCCTGCGCGGTATTGTGCAGTAATAACGTAACTGCTCTGTGTGTAACATACCAGATATGTATCATCGCAGCAAGTGCAGCAACATCGTTGGGCACGATTACGGTAACAGAGTTCATGCATGATGGGATGCGCACAGCCGCGATTTGCTTGACCGGATGTTGAGGTTTATTTATGAAATATGACGGCAGTTCGGTTGTCCATATTGAGCACTGACGGTGTTGCACCTACTTTGATGGCGTCGTCGTCTCGCGGCAAACAGGGCAGTAGCCTACGTATATAGTGTGTACTTGCGTAGTCCTGCAGCAATGACGCCTGCTTTTCCTTGGGCTTCTGGCGTATGCCATGGTGATGTGTACCGTACGACCTACCTGGTACGTGATACTGCTGACTCCGTGTAGTGCCAGCAAAATCTTCCAATCTTATTATCGGCGACAGCAGCATCGTAGCCAGTAGGTACGCATAATCCAACAGTAGGTTAGGGTTATCTTCCTGCCCAAGTATTAACTACGTAGCGCCACGGGCGGAGCCGTGGCCGTACCGCTCTTTTCTATTTATAGCTGTTGTGGTTCGTGGTTCGTTGGGCAGCAAGCAGTGCATGCTCTCTGTTTCTTCGCGATGCATCTCACAGCTTATGGCAACGGAATCTATCCTTTAACCTGTACCACTACCACACACAGCACAGCTTATGGCAACGGAATCTACCCTGTAACCTGTACCACAGCAGGTACGACTCGTGCGTATTTCTAGCTGGTGTGGTTCGTGGGGCAGTGCATGAGTGCATGAGTGCATATTTTCGGTTTCGTGACCGGTGTAACGGTACATGTACTTGTATATACTGTGAACGAGTGCCGTTGTTGTTGTCGTCGTTGTTGTCGTCGCATTAACTCGTCGCTACTATGCGGTCCGTGGTCACGGGACAGGCTCCAATAATGATAGCTCAATGGCAACGGAACATACCCTGTAAGCTGTAGCGGTATATAGCTTATGACGAAAGGGAGCATAGCCTAATCCCTTGCGAGTGTCACATCATATGTACGAGGTAAGAGTCATCTCTCTTATCTCTATTTTATTTAAACCCCCTCGAGTATTGCTATATACATTTCTATTGTTAGTGCCCTCGACCCGCGGGGGAAACCGTGGCCGGAAAATCCCAGGCCGGTACATCCGCGAGGTGACACTTATCCAAGCGAAACAACAATCAACACCTTCTCTGCCTGGTTCTTTTGAGTAGCCGGTAGAACGAAAGAACGGGTGTCGGGAAGCGCGCCACGTGCCAATAGCCAGCAATAGTACCGTACCAGGTATACTGCAATCAACACGACGTGCCCCTTGGTACGAATTTCGAAACCGACTATGTTGTACGTAATACCGTTGTCTCGAAAGCATGCGGTCGGTACACACAACAAAAATGGTGGCTTTGGAAACAGCATATAACCATACGTATAAATATGTATACTACTTGCAGTCGAGATATTTCCATAGACGTCTTTATCTCTCTGAGTACGAGTACAACATTAATACTACTGGTGTCCGCGTTGTCGAGGAAATCGGCTTGGATATTCGTCGGAGAGGTGTGTTGTCTATTAATAATACATTATCACTTATCACACGTGTTATTACAAGGTGTGTACCAGTACGAGTATGATGTTTGTATGTATTAATTTATATATTTAAGGCCGCATCATGGCCGTCGCGATTTTTCGTCGTTTTGTAAAACGTCAAATAATCTACCTCGCTACGGGCTTGTTGAACAGGCCACGTATTGAACACCTTCAACAGCGTATTGGGTATGGGCAGGGTATATATTGATATATTGAGTATTTTTCACTAGCAGGTGTTAGGGTGGGTAACCGCGCGTCATGGCTGCTGTGCAACGTAAGCAGTACCATGTAGTTGCGTAGTTACACATACCCGGCCCGGCGCGAAGCGGCCCTATTCGGCCATCGTGGCAGTGCTACGCATCCCCCGGTGCCACGCCGAACGAACAACAGAACGGGCCCAAAATGCTCCAGGACGCCGAACCCGCGTTGACTCTTCGTGGCCGTGAGTATGCATAATATGTACCTGGTACCAGTATATTACTAACGCGAGAAAGACAGCAGCAATGACAACCACAACAACAGCAGCTACTGCAACGACGACTACTACTGTTGTATACCTGGTGTGTACTACTATGCTTGGTATTTTTCTATGAATACATTAGACCTATGTGTCTAAAACCTGGTACAGCAGTACTTGTAGCAGTATAATTAATACCCTCTGGTACAGCAGTATGGGACAGCAGTACCTGTACTCAAAATCAAGACTCACAAGTGCGGAGGAAGCGCTTGAGGTTTTATTCGATTTTTTGTTTTGACTCTTTAATGGACTGCTCGAACGGCGGACAGGCGGACTGCTGCGAACACGGAACACAGGCGCGACCAATGTCCGAAGTATCAACCCACGCTGCCGCAGCTTTGTCAAAACCTGTGGATAGACCATATTTGGTTCAAGTCATAGCCGAGAGCCGAGTATTCGAGCGATATTCAAGTACGAGTACCTGGTACGATTTGTTCGCAACGAATTCGTATAAACATGTGCAGCGGTATATGCTTACTGGAAGATAATTTACCAGCAAGTCAGCTGGTGGCAGGTCAAGCAAAACTTGGAGCAAACAGCGAAACAGACAGAGTCGCCGCGGAACGAGAAAGCTCTATTTTTGTTTTTACATTTTACGACAGACCTGGGTACTACTCGCAATTAGGTGTAGTTTTTTACCCTCTGGTATATTAATAGTAACACTCGTGTTTAAACCTACAGCAGTAGTGTAGATATATGCAACCGATCGCCCGTAAATACACCCTTCGACGTTAGTCGGCCACAGAGTACGTACGCGATATAATTATAATACCTGGTATATTAAAAATTAATAAATAAAAAAACAACAGCTGTGAGCTCGAGGATTTCGTCGAAGCTCATCTTTGCTAGCTGAGTGGAATTGAATACATATATGAAATCCTCGAGCTCACAGCTGTTGTTTTTTTATTTTTTTAATATATACTACGACTCCTACGGTAATTTAGGCAGAAAAAAACTCAGATGTTTTTCGAATGTTTCGAGCAAAAAATCGAGCAAAATACTCCCTACCAACAGCTTCGGCTTATCATTTGGTAAAGTGCTTTGGCGTGCTGCTGTAGCGAATAGCTCACTGCTTAACCTAGTAGAACCTTGTGATTCCAGGACATGTTCATATATTTACAGGCGCGATAAACGCCAAAGGCGTTTATTAGGCATTTTTTTTTAAATCTTGACGTAGCAGTTAGGAAGGGTGGGGTGAGGTGGGGTTCTCTGCCCTGTCAGTCCGAATGAGGATTTCGTTTTACAAGGAAAGAGGACACATATACATATAATATATAAGAGATTAGAGCCAAGGGTCTGGTAAAGGGCCAAGGAAAAGGGGCCTAGCTAAACGAAACCGATATCGTATAATATGATACCAGGTATGTATTTACGAAACGCTGCGACATGCGAATGGACGCGATGCGATTTGCTGCAGCGGCAGCGGTGTATGGTCTGGTGTGTGATGCCCCTTGCTTTTAGGGAATTCGCAACTTGTTCGATTCAGAAGTTAGAAATTCATGAATTCAGACCGCCCGGGTTATTATATATATATAGGCACCTCTCGTATCATGTTCCAGAATCTATTTGTTTGGCTCTATTTATGGTACAGCGCTTCTGGTACAGCAGTAATGTTCTGCTACTGCTCCTCGGAGGTCGATCGTGTGACGGGCCCTGTGTACATAAGCGTGGCAGCACCTTGCACCAACGGAGACCCGACTGACAGCATGACACACACTATCAATACCATCACTTCCATGGCGTCAAGGCTTCACCTTCACCTACGCTGCCTTTTTCCATTGACCTTACTGTAAGTCCTTCTTCGCTGTTTCCGCCACCTTACGTAGTCTTTCCTCGCCCTGACCCTCTCCCTCTCACCTTATTTTGCCCCTTCCACTTTTTTTATGCACCTTGTCCCTTTTTCACGAAATTACTTCCTTTTTTTTTCTTCTTTTTTTTTCCTTCATGTTTTCACCTTTTCCCTGTTCGCCTGAACCTGACCTTGATCAACCTTCACCAACCTTCATCTTCGTCTAACCCTCATGGTACCCCTCACCGTACGTGATCTTCGCGGTTACCTTCATCGCCTTGCACCGATGTGATACTACAGCAGCAGCAGGAGTAGGTTTGAGCGTTGCGAGTATTAGTGCCTGCAGTTCTAGAATCGCAATTCCAAGAAAATATGTTCATCCGTTTTCATATGTTCACCTCCTCCCGTTTTCGCCCGCACCTATATAAAGCCTTCGACACCTCCACCTTTTGTCGCACTCAGCCCTCTCACGGTATATAGCCTCACCTCACGCTCCGTAGTCTCCACGGTAACCCTCATCTCCTCAATCGCAAGTTTCTATCAGGTGGTTCCCAACAGTGGCGCACGATTGTGAGTGGGCCATTCCAATGCCCCCCTTTTTCGCCACGTTAACCTTCCCACGCTCCCACTAGAATTCGCCATTGGGGCTGCACTCCCTCTTGTGGGGATACATGTTGCTTGAAATTAGAGTCAGAATTCGATTTATCTTGGAATTACAGTGCAGCATTAGAAGGTCTATTACGTGGGACCATATGTATAGCAAATAGGACCAAATGTTGTTAGTAAACATAGGGAAATATATAGTTTTTGTGTTTGTGCCGTAGGTCCTATTTACTATGGTCCCCCGTAAGAATCGGCCTGAGTTTTGGCTTCACCTTCTTAACCTTAACCCGCATCTTGTTCGTTTTTCGTACCTTGAGCAATTTTTCCGCGGCGCCCGCTAACCTTTCACCCTCCACCATGTTAGCATCCTTCTCCACCTTCTATTAATACCTGGTATATACAACTAAACAACTAACTGCAGTAGGTATTGACCTTTTATCTTCATCTCGTTTTCCTTCTTCACCGTCTTCACCTTCTGATACTGACGTTTTTGTTTCGTCTTTTTATCCTTCGTTTCAAGCTTGCTTCTGCACTTGCCTCCGCCTTCTCCATCTACACCTCCATTCATTCGCCTCTGTTGTCCATCCTTAACCCTTACCGGTGTAGTCTGTCTACTGCTGTCTACCACTGCAGACATTATCCCACTCTACAGCAGCAATACGTGCATTGTCCCCCCAAACGCGACTGGGTTATGAAACCTCAAATCGTTCTCCCGCCACGCCCTCTACGTTTTTTTTACCCGTCCACCTTTTTACTTTCTCCGTATTTACCTTTGGTGGCCTTTACCTTTCTTGTCGTTATTCTTTGCCTTGTTCGCCTTCGCCTCCATCTTCTTCTCCTTATTCACTCTGACGTTAACAATCGCCGGTTCAGCTTGATTTTGCAACATTGACCGAAATCGGTTTATCGTTAGCGCTAGCGCCATCGCTATGTCGCGGTATCCCGGAGTTTTCTCAAGTCTGGTCTGGTCTCGACTGGTTTCGAGCGCAGAGCTCCCGAGCTAGCACGTTGACCGTAGCGATGAAAACCTTGTCACACCCCCCTCATAGCCCTGTTAGGAGTGCAGTCCATTTGTGGGGACGAAACAGTCTGCTTTAGGTACATGTGCAGTGCACCACTAAGAGGGTCAAGCTTACCCCTTGCCCTTACCTTCTAACCTTATGTGTTAGCCTTACTCCTACCCTTGATAGTAGTGTCCGTTGTTTTTGTTGTCCCACATGACGATCCGCCCTTTTGCGGCAAACTCCGGGCGGTTCTTCCCCCCCTTCCGTAATGCCGTAACGCGTATCGGAACACCCTCCACACCCCTATCCCCCCCCCTACCCTCCTCCTTCCCTACCCTCCCCCTTCCCTCCCCTCCTTACCCATGCAATGTCCTGGACTGTTAGAGAAGTTCAGTTAAGAAAGAGCTTCAGCTCTCCACACCCGCTTCTCCACTGAAACCAAAGCCCCCCTCCACCCCCCCTTCTATCCCACCCTTCCGTACCCATATGCAGTGCCCCGTATGATACTGATCGAGAGAAGTGCCTCGCTTCAGAAAAAGCTGCAGCTCTCCATACCCTTTCCTCACTAAACCTACCCCCCCCCCCCCCCCCCCTCCCCTCCCACGCCTCCTTACCCATGCAATGCCCTGTACTGTCCGAAAAGTTCCTCGGCTCAAAAAGGGCAGCAACGAATGAGACCGTCGTCCCCCATCATGAGCTTGAAAAATCGGATACGCAACAGGACTCGAGGCGGCAGTATGGACGGCTTGTTAGCAGTAGACTCAGGAGGCATTGTTGCCCCCGGGGACCCGTCCCCCCCTCCCCTTCACATCGCCAGCAATACCGAGAGCCCTCGCGAAGAACTGAGCGTAGCGGTGTCGGGGGCTGCCGACGAGTTGTTGGACGATGCCGACGGCGGTGGGGATGGTGTGCCCAGCCCGGGGAGCGCTGGAAGTGGCGGGAGCGACCACAGCAGTACGAGCAGTGGCAGCAGCGGCAGCAGCGGCAGCAGCGGCGAAGGGGGTGGCGATGGTGGGGGGGGGGAGGAGGAGGAAGGGGAGGAGGTTGGCGAGCAAGAAACACCTGGAGGTGAAGGAGTAGGAGAAGGAGGAGGCGGCGGCGGCGGCGGTGGAGGCGAAAGTGGAGCATCAAAGTCGAAAGGGAAGAAAAGCAAGAAAGAAAAGTGCCGCAAGGGCAAGAGCAAGGGCGCGAAGATCGTCCGGAAGATTTCCTCGGCGGCTAGGAGAATAAGAACTCGGTCGCAGAACGGCTTGGAGGTGATGACGGTGGGGAGACTGGGAGGGGGGGGCAAGGGGAACAACGTGAATGATTTTGATGAGCTTGGTGGTGGGTCTAGATCTCTGACGTCGACAGGGAAGGGGCTGGACCCGTCTTCTCCTCAGTGCTCTTCGCCATACAGGTACGACTTGATGGCGCTGTATTTTTCCGGGGCAGTGGGGGTTACCGGCTCTAAATGGGGGGGTACGTTTGCGTACGTATCGTACCGTATGTATGTACGCGGATAATGTCTGCGGTACGGTGGTGCTGTAAGGTATGTTTATCAGCTGGTGTTTGGCAGGTATAATGTGCGCTGTGCAGCGTCCTGTAAGATTGCATACTCGTATATACGAAGTATGTATGTACACAAGAGTACCTGTGGTACCTATGATACTTGTAATCACTTTTGGAAGCTATGGACGTATAGCGAAAAAAAATCGTTCGTCTACTCGTATATACGTAGAAAAGTGCGTGCATCAGGATAAACATGACCGTGCGGAGCGCGTGCCGTGTACAGATTTATATATAAGCTCGTTACGTTGCTTGGGAGAAAGCCCAAACCCTGGCAGCCCGGGCTGCTTCGTGTGCTACTTTTGCGAAGTAAGGCTCGCAGCTTATGGCGATGTCAACGTTGACCGTAGGCTCTTGAAAGGCTCGGTATATACTTGATACATGTTGATACATAACCTGGTGCCTTAAAAGCTACCCCGTCTCACACAGGCTCGGCCATAAAACTTGCACTTACGAGCAGCATCTCTTTTGGTTGAAGAATCTCAGTATGCTAAGGACATAAGGACACCGGGTGTGCAGATGTCGTTGGGTAGAAAGACCGGTTTAATGCGAAGACAACAACACACACTACTGGTAGACTTTTACTTGCAGTATTACACTTCGCATGTATATCTACCGCCAGGTATATAACAGTATACTGGTATATATCTATATAGTGTCAATTTGACTGAGCAAGGATGTTCGTACATCAGTGCTGTACTGGTATGGAGCGTTGCGCCTGCTGACTCCCTGGCAGACTCGATGCCTCATGGTGTATATACTACATAGTAACCATTTTACTGGGTGGGCTAGTGTTGTATTACATAGTAACCAGAACCCACGATGAACCGAAAATAACATGTTCCTCCCCGTGTTTACACACCATACTTACTTACAGTAGTTATGACTATTACGGGGGACCATAGTAAAAAGGACCAAATATGCTTATTAATAGTAAAAATAGGGGAATATTTGGGGGGGGTTTTTGTGTGTACCGTAGGTCCTATTTACTAGTGTTTACTATGGTCCCCCGTACGTAGTATGTTCCCCCGCATAAGTAGTAAAGACACTTCGCCTCGCGCATTAAGGGTTATAGGGCCAGCCAGGGCTTTGCCTGCGATCACCGCACTCGGCACTGCCTTCCGTACCATGCCATGCCACGTCCTCACACGCCGTGTTGCATTCGCGTGCTGCCATGCCACACCAATTACTGCTGTACGATGTACGATATACCCTCTCTCTGGATCTCTCCCCCTCTCCCACACCACGAATCGTGTACGCTTACCCCCCTCTCCCCCCCCCCGTCCACCCCCCCCCCCTCCCCCCTCCCCTCCTCCCCCCCCCCCCCTCCTCCCTGCGCCGTCCCCCACCCACCCCCCAAAGGAGCCTGCCAGCGCAGTGGACGGTGGAAGCCAAGCGCCCCCAGCTGCAGCACCAAAACCACCAGCACCATCTGGCTAGCGGAGAATCGACGGCCAACCCTTCCCCCCCCCCGCCGCCGCAACAGACCCAGACGAAACGGTTACCGCCGACCGGACCGAGCAAGATGGTTCGAGGTGTCACTGCCCCCTCCGCCACAGCGGCTTATAGGGAGCGGGATGCCTCCGTTGGGTCGAAACCCCCGGGGGTGGAGGCGGTGGCGGAGCGGGAGGGGAGGGGGGGCGCTTGCGAAGGTGGCGCGGTGGGGAAAAAGGCTGTTCCGACCCGGGGGAGAAAGCTGTGGGGGTCGATACGGGTGCCGGACGGTGGGGACGGCGAGGATGATAAGAGCAAGAGCGTTTCTCCGAGGGGCTTGTTGCGCCGAGGAAGAGGAGGGGGAGGGGGAGGAAGGGGGGACGCCGAGGAGAGGGACAGGAGCCGGTCGGTGTCTCCCAGGCGCATGGTGAGAGGAGGGCGAATTCAAGCATGCTACAGCAGTCAGTAGGGGTGCACCGTGGTAATTTTTTGTGGGGCTCTTCGTTTTGAGGAGCTCTATCTATACTGCTGCTAGTGTTAGCACTATTAGGAAGTGATCCAAACAACGGATTTAAGGACCGAGTGTAATGCTTGACCCGATGACTAAAACAATTCCGTGGCTACATGGAAAGGCATCGTATATATGTACAAATATTGCCTTGGAAGGTTGAAAAAAATGCCACCCTTACCACCGTACGTACGTACGTAGCGAGGGTTTGCTCACCACTTTTTTGGGGAAAATGGTTGGCACACACTGCTTGCTGTGTACGAGACGAATATAACTAACCCTAGCTCTAACCCTAACTCTAAGCCAATCAGACGAACCCAAAGCCTGGCCCTAAGCCAATCAGATCAGACCGAATCTAGAATACGTGGTAAAGCTCTACTGTGCGTAGCACGGGATAGGCCCTCGGGGCGTTTGTTAGGCAGAACCGTTGCACCACTATATACCCACTAAGTAGTACCCTTTTTGTCCGAGGGAGGAGGGGCAAGGGACTGGGGAGGGGGGGAGGGGTGTACTTCATTTTCATGCATGGCCGCAGTCGTATGACCATAGACCCTCGCTTCCCTACAATGCCGGGACGGAGAATTTCTGGTTTTCACCCACCAGGCAGACATTGCTAGCACCAAGCGCGAAGCGCCGTGAGGTGTTGGGCGAGTCGCATGAGAAGGGTGAGCTGCATCCTACTAAGAACCGCTTGTGAGGCGGACTTGCATATGGATGACAGCTTCAATGAGTTAAAAGCAAATAACGTAGTAGCACTGAATCATTATGTCGTGTAGGCGACGATTAATAGACGCGTTGCTTGTTGTTTGCTTGTTCGTTTGTCTGTTTGTCTGCTCGCAGCCGTGGTCTCCTCGCAAAGATTTGAAACAGGCGGGCTTGGGCTTTGACTCGCCGTCCGTAGACAGCAGCCCGCATAGCTCAAATCTCGATACTGGGTTGCATCCTGGCAGCTTCATTCGTGGTGGTGGTGGCGGTGGCAGCAGTGTGCAGTCGGCGGACTCCATGAACAATGACGGGTGAGCGCTAAGTAATGCCAGCCTGATGGCGAATACTGTCAGTGCTGTTTCGTGAATATGTCAACCAGCGAACACAAAGCCTATGTAGTGTATGTAGTGGTAGATGTAGTGTAGTGGTAGGGCTTATCAATGATGTGACAGACGGGCGCAAAGCACTCCCAATCTGGTCATGAATGTACAGTAGTGCTGTTTTCGTGAATTTGTCAAACCAGCTGAAAGTACGCCTTCTCGACCTCTATGACGGGTAAACACTAAGCACCCTTCCCCCCCCCCTCCCCCTCCCCCCTCCCTCCCCTTACCTCTCCCCTCCTTTCCTCTCCTTGACCTCCCCTCCCCTCCCCTCCCTTCTGATCTCGAAACCCCTGTGCCGTGTGCGCCGTACGTACCATACACAGAGAATCGTCGTCTCGAGCCTCAGTCAATGATGGCCGTAGTACTTTGAGCCCACGGCGTGCACGATCGCCAGTCCCCCTCCGACATTCTCCACCGCCACCGTCCGCCCGGATTGCCGGAGGGATGGACGCCGTGCGTGTGCCCGAGCCGCCAGAGATGTGCTGCTCTGACGCTACCAAGGCATCGGCGCCTTTAGTGCAACCCTTGAAGTACGGCGACTGGCTGCGGCTCTATGCGAGGTACGCGACACATATATATATACCCTGGAATATATCATTTGGTTCCCCCCCTCTGTGGTTACCAGGTCCTATGCCCTACACCGTACCGCCTCATTACCCCTATAATCCTTCAAGGTCATCATGGTACATATATATATTTATATAATATGGTTCTCCCCCTTTGTGGTCACGAGGTCCTATGCCCTAGACCGTACCGCCTCATTATGACTATAATCCTTTAAGGTCATCCTGGCCCCTCGGGGACACTCTGAGATTACCTCGTGTTGCTGACCCCTGTGTTAACCTTTTTAGGACTGGAGTCCCGTTTTGGGGACAAACCACTCAAATTCTAAGTAATTTGTCCCCAAAACGGGACTCCAGTTCTATAAGGGTTAAGAGGAGGGCAATCCAATAAGGCCAGGACACAGGGGTGTCGATGCTGGCCAGAGGCACGCTTCTTCTTGGTAAAGTTCTTCTTGTTGCTTATCTCATGGAGAGCTCGACTGCGCACGAGAACAGAGAGCGATGGAAGGGGCCAGTCCAGAACGAGACTGTCCCCTGAAGCTTGTATCTTCGTGCATGTACTATCTACGGAGACGTTTCCGTTACTACCACGTCACATGATCTCACTCGTTGTACGTATCCGCGTGTCTACAGTATAGTACTCATACTGCTATTCTCTAAGGAGACGTTCCCGTTACTAGCACGCCACGTGACTCATACTGGTACGTATTGCACCGCTTTACAGCCGTAGTACGTGATACCATCACATTAGCCCACCCTGAATAGTCGTATATAGATGCAGATCACACGACGATCGGAGGGGATGACCGTTTCATCCCAGAAGTCGGGAAGGGAGGTCGAAGGTGCGGCTATTCGAAACAAAGGTAAAAGAGGCTATACGTCTACATCTACCCCACACCTCGCAATGAGGCTACGACGCCTCACACGTTGACTCACGCGCCGTACCGGATGAACCCAATTCTTGCGAAAATCGACCAGTACCTGGCCGCCGGCGTCATCCGACATTCCGCTTCCCCATACTCCAGCCCAATGGTACGACCCGTTCCCAAGAAAGATGGCGGCGTCTGCATCACCGTCAATTACAAGAAGCGGAACGCCATCAGAGCTCCCTCGGACAGACTCCGAGGGAGCTGATGGCGTTCAGCTTCTTGTAATTGATGGTAATGCGGACGCCGCCGTCCTTCTTAGGAATGGCGACCATCGGGCTGGAGTATGGGGAAGTGGAAAGTCGGATGAGGCCGGCGGCCAGGCACGGGTCGATGACGGACGGCATCGGCCTTTTTTTGGCAAGAATGGGGTTTTTATCCGGTAGGGGAGGGGGAGGTGACGGGGGGGCTGTCCGGCGGGACGGTGATCTTGAATGAAATCAAGGATGAGCACGAGCCGAAGTCGGTCTTGGACGTAGAGGAGAAGACGTCCGGGAATTCGCGAAGAACGTTGCCCAAGTCGTCGATCACCGACGGTGACCAGCCAGTACCGTGGAGGTCGAACGTGGTGTCGCGTAGATGCGGTGGCGGACGGTCCCAAAGGCGTACGAAACTCGTTCGTTGGTTGATGTCGAGGCGTGCAAGCAGGATGGGGCACGGTGTCCGTGGAGTCGGTGGGGGGGGCTGGTAGCGGTGGGTTTTCGTTGGGTACGGGAATGTTGTCGTGGAGGGCGTGGACGCCGGGGTATGGTGGGGTTGGATCGATCTTCCCCCCATGATTTGTTATCGGACGATGTTCGGGCATCGTTTTGTTTTATTTTATGTTTCCCTCAAGTTGCCGACTTCTGACATAAGTTTTCTTTGGTTCCGTGTTGCTGACCCCTGAGAGTTTATGTAGTAAAGCCACACAACCCACCCACCCACCTCGGTGCGTCTCCACAGCAATCACGAAGAAAGAGATTACCTGCTGCGGAACTACCGCCGTCCCACACCTTTTGCTAAATTAATTAATTATCCATTTATCCAACAAACACAAACACAAAAAAAAACTCCCCCTTTTACTAAATTAATTCAATATTTTCGCATGAACACGTATTTTTCTCCCCCTTTTGCTATATTAATTAATGGCCCATACCCCCTACCAGGTATATCTTATTAGTATTACTATATTAAAATGACCTATATACTATATAGGTGCGATAGGTGTACTGTTTTATACTGCTGCAGTTTTGTTTTAGTCATTACAAATGCGTCAGCTATGAGTTCGACTGATTGAGTGGTTGATACTCAACTTTATTTCAAGCTGCGTGATAGCAGTGTAGCGCGCTTGTTCTTTTCGGTAGGTATGCGCTCTCGCCACTACGATTAGGAGACCCGAATTATGATGTTTGATTCGTCAAGCAGTGGTGGTGTTTTGATTGGGGTAGGGTCTGGGTTACTAGGGTTTTTAGCCCTGAGCGGTGATTTGCCTCGTAAACAGGGTCCCTCAACCGCGGTGTCGAATAGCTGGTAACCCTGCTTGCCTTGCCTTATCTGGCCCTTGAATTATCTTGCCTTATCGTATATTATCTTATGTCATATTATCTTATCTTATCTTATCGTACCTTATCTTGTCTTATTTTTTCTTATCTTATCTTATCTTATTTTATCTCATCTCATCTCATTTCATCTCATCTTATCTTATCTTATCTTATCCTATCCTATCCCATCCTGTGTTATATTATCTCACCTTATCCCATCCTCTCCGACCGTGTACTTTTGTTATCGTGTGTGGGCGTGCCGTGCCACCTGTCCGCCTCCCGAAACAGACTCCCCCCCTCGCCAAAGACACACAAAATTCGACCATCTGGCGTGTCGGTTGGCTCTGCGCTCGGCACTTTAGCCAACTTCCCAGCGGCAGTGGCAGCGGCTGAAGCTCCCCTGGCAGAAGCGGGGGAGGGTGGCTACGTGGGGTCGATGGACAACATGCCCAAGGTGCACAGGAGGATGTCGAGGAAGAGCGAGCTGGCGATGATTGGTCGAGCCGACGGTACTATGCCGGGGTTCATGGAGTGCCACTTCAAGGTGCGGGATGAAGAGGGGGGGAGGGGGGGGCTGGGGGGATGAAGCTGTTTTTTTTTTCGTTTGCTTGTTTTTTTTTTGTGTCGTGCGTCTTGTACCGTGTAAATGGTGTATCGTTTTTCATTTGCCGTTATATGGGAACTAGATGATCTGGATGATCTATCTGCATATTATTTATCTGTATATGATCTATCTGTAGGTGGTCTATCTGTAGATGATCTATCTGTAGATGATTTATCTGTAGATGATTTATCTGTAGATGATTTATCTGTATATGATTTATCTGTAGATGATCTATCTGTAGATCATCTATCTGCCCGAGGTGGTAACCATTGGTATACACTGTCTGTTGTTTGTGGTAAACATTGGGATGCAGGCCGTGGACCCAGAGAACAAGAAGCGGGATGGCGATGTTGTGCGACTTGGAGACGTCGTGTTTCTCACCGACGACAGAGACTACGTGTGGAGGGACAACGTAAGTGCTTTCCGGCTTTTACAATGTACCAGTAGTACGTAGTATTGACCAGGTACATGCATATACGTCAAGTAAAAAGTCGTACATTTGTTTTATGTATTTGTAAGATGCAAGTACGGGGTACCCGGTAGTAGTCTCAGTCTTGTTTACAAACAACAGCACTCGCTTGTTTCTATTAAAAAATCAAAACTACTGCTGTAATGGTGTTTGCTTCAATGTTCACTTATTTTACCCCATGGTTTTGATAGGGACGCAGTTACCAAACGACCGGGCAGTACGTACCTGGTATATATGTATGTACGTAACGCAGACGGCTATCGTTTGAATCTATACGGGTAGTTTCAAGGTAGTTCCCGTGTTTTTACTAAGTTTTCCATATTTTCCTGGATTATTCGGGGGGGGGGGGGGGGTAGACCCTCTCGCGATAAAAGCGCAAGGCGCGCATATAGCGTGTTTGGGGGGGGGGGGGGGGGCATTTTGGCCTCGGTTTACGTACGTACTCGTAGTCATTTTGCCTATCATGGTTTGTCGATGAACATCGCACGCCTTAACCTTGTCGTTCTTGCTTTATTTGGTCGTTTTTGTGTTTTTTTCACTCTTGTTTTACTCTTAATTCGATCGTTTTGTTTTGTTTTTTTTCGGGTCGTTTTTTTTATTTGCTCTCTCTTTCAGGCCCAGCTCTCGACCGGCTCGCTGCGGATGAAACCCAGGGGCTCGAAGAAGGAGATCGCGGTGAGCTTCACCCCGGTCAAGTCTGCCGCGCACATCGAGCCCGACTCCGACGGTAACTTTCCTGCCGTCGTTTACGGGACACAGGGCCTCAGAATCTTGACCATGGACTATGACAACAGGGACACAAGGCGGCGCAGAATGTCATCCATGTGAGAGTCGTTATTCAGTGCTCAGGCAACTCCAAATGGGTCCCTCGTAGCTCACAGCCTCCACGCACGCATACGGTATGTCGGAGGAGCCAGGCGTATACCTTTTTGTCACAAGCTCCCCCACACGTATTTTGATGTACCGGACAGTACTGTCGGCGTGTTACTGACCCGGGCCGAATGGTATTGCTTTATATAGTAGCATCAGCGACTGCTCCGCGAGAGCAAGCAAGCCATACGCATGCGGAGGGAGCATCCATGAACAAAAACCCCAGAACAATAACGCCTCATTGTTTTTGTTAACCCCTTAGGAACTGGTCCCACGGATTTGGGGACAAACTACTTGGAATTAGTGTGGGGCATTTTTTTTCAGTTCTGAATGGGTTAAGGCGCAGTCACAATTTTTCAAACTCGCGTCCGCTCGTATTAATAACGCCTCTCTGCTTTGAAACTTGGAACTCCCTCATGGCAGACACACGAAGAAGCACCGTTCTCTGACCGCGTTTTCTACGAAGTCGTCCAAGAAAATCAACGGGAAATCGTCTGTATCGGGGGCGTTTCTGTGTGCGGACGGTCGGGGAGAGAAGATCGTTTTCGACGTACACCCGGCCAACGCAAGACCTGATTGTCCCAGTGTAAACTTGGTGAGGATACTATTAATGGTTTTGTTAGTGCCTTGTGATGGCATTCGTATGGGGAGAGGGGATGGGGGGATATTTGAATAACCATTTTTACTGTTGAGGCGTATATTGTGTACTCGTATATATGTTTAGGATGTACATCATCCATGAGGACATATAAAACCCGTAGGTACGCGCGATCGAAGTATCACACTCAGCTAGGAGCAAATACGAGTTTCGACGAAATCCTCGATCTCACAGCTGTTTTTTTTTCCTTTTTTTTTCATATATATATAAGTTTCCCCCCTTTCCGATGTAGAGTGTATCAATCTTCACAGTTGCCTTGCCTCCCTCGCCCCCGCCCCCCCCCCGTGGCCCACCCCGCCTCCCACGGAAACCCCAGGTTTTCATCCACTCGTTACTGCAACAGACGGCACCAGCCAGTATGTTGTCGCAAGACCTGGAAAAAATGGCGAAGGACGCCGCGGCAGACCCTTCCAAGAGGACACCATCGCGATTCTCCGGCCCCTTTGAGAGTAACACCCTCCTCACCGCCGGAAGTAGCCTCCGTCGTAGCAGCATCACTAGCATTAGCAGCGGAGGCAGCGGGGGCGGCGGCGGCGGCTCACCGTGGAGCTTTGCTTCGAATTCTCTGTCGGAAACGCCTTCCAACGTTTGGCAGTCTGGGGCGCTCTCGCCAACAACGGAGGCGGCGGTCAATGGGGAGAAGCAGCCGGGTAGCTTGTTCGGCGGACCTGCGTACACGGGGGAGGAGGAGGAGTTGGAGGAGGAAGAGGAGGAGGAAGAGGAGGCGTTGTATGGGGGGAAGGGGGTCATCCCGGGTGTGAAGTGGGGGGGAATTATGGAGTTCGTACTGCCGCCGGATGTCGAGGTGAGAAGGGCGGAGGGAGGGAGGGCTATAGGCTAGAGTTGGGTTGGGGGTTACGGGGGTTAGCCGTTACTGGGATTACGAGGGTCGGGGTTGCTAGGGTTGGGGGAGGGGTTACTGGGGTTAGGGTTGGGGTTTCGGTGGTTAAGGTTGGCGTTAGTAGGGTTAGGATTGGGGTTACTGGGGTTAGGGTTGGGGTTTCGGTGGTTAAGGTTGGCGTTACTGGGGTTACGAGGGTTGGGGTTACTGGGATTAGGGTTGGGGTTTCGGTTGTTAGAGTTGGCGTTGCTGGGGTTGGTGATACGAGGGTTAGGGTTGGCGTTACTGGGGGTACGATTCGTGTTGCCGCTGTTAGGGTTGGCGTTTCGGGGGTTGGGGCTACGGGGGTTAGGATTAAGGCTAGGGTTAGGCAGTGTCTGCTGAGAGTGAGCAAGGGAGAGGGGGAGAGGGAGGAAGGAGGGGGGGAAGCGAGTGTGTGAGCGTGTGAGCGAATAAGCAGGGTATGAGGTGAGTATCGAATGAAGCTGACCACGCCCCCCCGTCCCTTCTGCATTTTTTTGTAACGGGTTCGACCGTTTTTTAATGTCTCCCCCCCCCCCCCTACAATATCCGTACCTAACTTCTAGTCCGTTGCTTCGGTTGGACTCAGTCGATACAGGAAGACCCGGCGAATGTTCGCTCTGCGGCCTGTCGACGGCTAATTGGGCGTCTCTCACCTACGCGCAGCTGAAGGCCAACAAGGGCACGGGCAGGTTCGCGGTTGAGGCGCACATCGCCAAAGACCCAGGTAACCCACGAGATAACCGCGAGATATAACCGGCAAGAGATAATCGCGAGAGATAACTGGCAAGAGATAACCGTGAGAGATAACCACAAGAGATAACCGCGAGAGATAACCGGCAAGAGATAACCGCGAGAGATGACCGCAAGAGTGACCGCAAGAGATAACTCCCCCCCCCTCCCCGTTTGGTGAAAATAACCCAACGGCTCTGCGTCCCGGCATCTGTGGGATTGTGCGAAGGGTCTATGTCATATGACTAACGGCCGTGCAACAACATGAGTAACACCCCCCCCCTCCCCGAGACAAGACAAGAGTCACATGAGCCGGAGGTAAAAGGACCACGAGAGAGGACCACGGGAGAGTCACGAGATGGCCACTACAGAAAATGTACACGGTATATACTCGTAGCCCCAAAGAGAACCACAAGAGAAGATCGCGGGAACACGAGATAGCCACGGGAGAACCATAAGGGTTGCCCTCGAGATGTTCACGAGATAACCGCAAGAGAGGGTGACAAAAGTCAAAGTTGCCACGAAAGGTCCAAGGGGGGGGCGGGGGGGCGTGCTCACTTGTTGCTTGCCTTACCCCTTTTAGTACTCCAGTGCACATAACCATATATTTGGCTCTACTTCCAGGTAATTTGTCCCCGTAACGGGACGCCAGTCCTAAAAGGGTCAAGTCATTTGACCGTTGACCACACATTTGATGACCGTTGACCACGCATGCATCCCTTTTCGAGACGGAGCACCGTTCGCTGCGCGCTACTGGTCAGAATAGAGGAATCTACCTTTCCTCCTTTTTTTTTCCACACAAAGAACAATTGATGATAGCCGAGAATCTGAGTCATGCATACCATTCATTGGGCAGAAGGGATAGCCTACTGCTCTGCTCTGTCAGCTCGGGGGGTTGGGTGTTGGCGGCGTGTTCCTATTTACCCGCCTCCGCGGTACATGCTATACCAGGTATATACCATGGCATATGTTAAGGTTGCCCCGTCCGGTAAGAGGTAATAGAGCCGGGGAGGGGGTATTACCGTAGTTCTTATCGGGTAACCATGGCGTATTGTTACTGTAGGGAGCCGTTGTGAACGCCGTTACTGCTGTTGTTGCTGTTGCTGTTGCCGTTGGTGTTGCTATTACTGCTGTTACTTTTACTGCTGTTGCTGTTACTGCTGCCTGCTGTTACTATTTCTGCTGCCTGCTGTTACTATCACTGCTGCTACTGTTGCCTTTGCTGTTAGTATCACTGCTGTTGCCTGTTGTTGTTACTGATATATACTGTCACTATTATCTTGGGACCCATTTACTAGTGAACTGCGCATACACCTAAATCGGAGTTTAATTGCAAGTTGCTTTGTCCCCATAACGGGACTGCACTCCTAATAAGCCGCACGCCTTAACGGGTCAAGCATGTGTCCCAGTCTGCTCGTCTAGGCAGCATGTATGCTCTCCTTCTCTCCCTCCTGCTCAACGCCTCATAACGGTAGGTTACGATCTAGATTGTGTAGATGATCTGTACTGTACAGATCATCTAGATCATTTATCTGTCCGACGTGTGAAACTTTCGATACGATATCTCAACACTACTGCAACCCCTATATACCACAATCGGAATGTTCGATATTTGATATTTCGATATAATCGGAATGTTCGATATTTGATATTTCGATATAATCGGAATGTTCGATAGCATATCCAAACTCACTATTAATATTTCACACGATTGCCTGCCTGCCTCCCTGCCTGCCTGTGACTACTGTGTTGCTCGTATCGGTACACAGAGTCGAGGTCGCCTGACCAATCGCCTGATGAGAAGCCACCGCAAGGGGACAGTGAGGCCTATCGCTTCGGCACGGTGTACCTGAGCTGCTGCATGCGGCCCATCACTGCCGCCGCCGCCGTTGCCGCTGGCACCCCTAGCTCGAAACTTGACACTGCCGACAAGGTGAGCTGGAGCGTCAGTGGGTGTGAGGACGACACGAGTGTATGTCGGTGGGTTTGTAGATGGGATGGGTGGGGTGGGTGAGTGGGGTAGGTTGGGTGGGTGAGTGAGCGAGGGGGTTGGTCCGGTGGGTCGGTTTGGCGGGTGTGTAGTTGGTGGGTGGATGGGTGGGTGGGGTGTGGCGGTGAATCCCGCATGCACGTTGACGGCTCGACGACACGACGACTCGTTTTTTTTTTTTATAGGGATGACAGTGAGGGGACCGGGTACCCTGGTATGTCTTTTCGTGCTAAGACATACCTGGTATACGGAGTGCTACTGTATATAGGTGCCCTGGTATGCCCTACTGGGTACCGACTACCCCGGTATGCGTTTTAGCGCTATCGTAGAACGTCGTAATTTCTGTGCTAAACCGCATTGGTACCTTTGGTGTATAGGTATATAGACCTTTCCGTGCTACTGGAACACATACCTGGTACCTTGGTTGCTCTCCGTGCTGTGATTGGTCGGTCCAAAACACACCCTGGTATACATGCCTCTCCACGTACTGTGATTGGTTGGTCTAAACGCACCCTGCGCTGTGATTGGTTGTGCTCTTCTGTGGTCGCAGGGGTGCTTCTTGGAAACTGAGCCTGCGGGGTACGTATACTCTGGGTTCTTCCACACCCTGTCTTTCATTGCGGGCGTTCTTCTGCCGGGAAAATTCCAGAAGCAAGAGTCCAAGAAGAGTTTGAACGATGGGGACGGTTATGGTAGCAGCAAGCTCACGGGGAAAAGCTTATTGAGGTGAGTCGCCGCGCGTCCCTTCGAGTTATGGTTACGGTAGCAAGTTGCAAGGGAAAAGGAAGCTTGTTGAGGTGAAGCCGTCGCGCATCCCTTTTTTTTGGTGACATTTTTGTTCGTACGGTAACTATTTAATCCCAAAAACCTACCAGGTATATGTTTTCCTATTTTTAGTAACAATATTTGGTCCTATTTACTATGCCCCCCCGTAATATTACGGGGGGGCATAGTAAATACTAGTAAATAGGACCAAATATTGTTAGTAAAGATAGGAAAATATATAGGTTTTTGTGTGTACCGTAGGTCCTGTTTACTAGTATTACTAGTATTACTAGTATTTACTATGGTCCCCCGTAGTAACTCATGATGACGAGCACTGGCACACGATGGGGGGGTATATAGGGGTACGTACGCACGTAAGTACGGGGTAGCACTTTTTTTGGGCCGAATTATTTGTGTGTGTAACGGGAGCCCCCTCAATTCAACTGAGCAGCAACTAACTACCCTATATCGTGTATCCCCCCCCCCCCACTATTAGTGTTGGAGGTGTCTCTATTAGGAGTAGGAACGGTGCTCCGTCTCGAAAGGGATGCGTGGTCAATGGTCAAATGACTAAGGCAAGCAACAAATGAGTACGCCCCCCCGCCCTCCCCCCACTATTACAGGGGGTGTAGTTTAATACTAGTTAATACTAGTTAATAGGACTAGCAGTACAACATGTTTCCCTATTTTTACTAGCAATAATTAGTCGTATTTACTATTATCCCCCGTAATAGTTTCGATGTATCGGTGTTTTCTACTCTTATTAATAGTAAGAACCCCCCCCCCCCCCCCTCCTCCCTGCCCATGTCCCCCCAGTATTTTCGTTGTATCGGTGTACACTAGGAAACCCAACACCCCCCCCCCCCCCCCCTCCCTGCCCATGCCCCTACCAGTATTTTTCGTTATATCGGTGTTACACTAGGAAACCCAACGACCCCCCACCCCCTTCCTTCCTCCCGACCGCCGCCCGCGCGTCGCTTACAGCTACATCTTGTGCGTGATGGGAGTAGCCGTGGTCCTCTCTACTTCCGGGCTGCTAAGACCAGCGTCTACGCTCTCCACGTCCCCGGCCACCTTCAAGGGCGTGGGACCCGGACCCTCCCTTTCCCCTTCCCCATCCCCTTGCCACTCGGTGTGGCACGTGCGGAGGCCCGACGGAACGGCTTACCCCCACCAGCGCCTCGCCGCGGCTGCCGCTGCCCTCGAAGGGGAGGCGGGTTTTCCTCTTCACGGAGGGAACGGGGGTGGTGATGCTGTGACGGAGGGGGGGGGGGGGGCTACCGGGACTGCTGCTGGTGCCGGCGCGGTTGCTGACGAGGTGTATTCAGTGCCCTCGGAAGAGGGCGCTGGGTTTGCTAGAGGGTTGGCGGGCGTGGGAGGAGGCGGGGCGCGGGGGGAGGGGGCTGGGGTCGGGTTTTGGGCGATGGTTGCGGTTGGGTCGGCGGTGGCGGCGGCGGTGGTCGCTTTGAAGGGGATCTTCGGGAACTCGAGTCCGCCTAGGGAGAAGGTGAGGGGTGTCAGCGGCAAAAAACTGCGAATACTATATGATACATACTGCTGAAGTTACACGAACACTATCGTTCCAGAAAAAAAACAAATGTTACGGAATTATGTCGTACCAGTACGTCTCAGCCTTTTTTTTTCTTTTCTTTTTCGGGGTGGTTTTGATATATATGTACGAGTATACGACGAAGAATTGTTTTCCAGAAGAAAACAAATGTTCACCGAATTTATTTCAAGTCTGAGCCTTCTTTTTTTTCTTTTTCTTTTGGGGTGTTTTTTGCCGGGTGGTGTGGTGGTGCGTAGATAGTATAAAGGTTTTTTTTTATGGTACGAGAGTGGATGACGTGGGATATTGATGGTACCTTGGTAGTAATCATGATGGTACAGAATGTGATGACTGGATATACCTGTAGTTTGATGGGTTTGATTTTATGGTATGGAATGTAACGATGTTTATCGTGGTTTTACGGAACGATGGCTGGATGTGGTGGTAATACTTTTATGTACGGAATGGGATCGTAGCATTTGTGACGTATGTGAAGGTCACCTCATCTGATAGTGTTGGCCTTGTCTTCATCTCGGACGGGTACGGATTTTGCCGAGGCCTGTGCTCTCTGTTTTATTGGGTATGCTATGGCGTGGCAAGGAGGGTCTACCCAATTGTTTGGCGAAAATGTGATGCCTCCTATCGCAGATAGCACTTGACGTTGACGGCTACTAGACGGCTAATAGTAGGGCGGGTGGCAAACGTAAGCCAACCAACTTGCTTTTTAGTAGTCATTCTCGGTGCACTGTAGCTATTAATAGCATTGCGAGGCACCGAGGGCACCAGCCAGACACGGTACAAAAACGCAGAACTCCGCAAATCACCGTAAGGGACTAGCTGCAGTATCTACAGCAGCCACTATTTATGATGGCATAGTAGCTACCAGGCACTCGTATGTTGTAGTCGGCGGCTTGTAGTTAGCCGACTCACGGCACACGGCACGATGTGACGCTCGGCGGTTGTTTTCCCGAACGTCAACTGCTATATATGTATGAAGATCCATCTCGCTGATGGCGGATCTCGTTGACAGGGCGTTGGTTAACGCATCTTCGCGGTTTGGCATGCATGTGTGATCGGAAATTGGCCGTAGCTGTGTATACACGTACGTGCCCGGTCCTTCCCTTCGGTATGGTATTATATGATTATATGATTATATGTATGATGGCTTTGACAACGGTGGTGTTGTACTTGATGCTGTCAAGTGCAACGGGATGAAATGTTACGGCTTGCTCCTTCCCGCTTTTGGTTATGGTTCTGTCTCTGCTTTTGGCCTTATGATTTCGCTTACGTACGTACAGTACCACTATGTCCGAAAATTTAAGCACCATTTTTATTGAACATTAATGAATAAAAGTTTCTTATATTTTGGGACAGAGTGGTAATGCCTCTTGTCTTTTTTTTTTATACGTAGGTTTTTACACTTTAGCGTATGTATGCTGCTTCCTCCTGCTTCGGGTTCTGATTCTGTCTCTGCTCTTGCTCGCGCTTACGAGCTTATGCTGTTTCCTCTTGCTTCTGATTCTGATTCCGAACTTTCTTCTGTTTGCTGCTTTTTGCTTGTGAACGCTGGGTTTGGCTTTGTTATATAGGCGACACCCCCGATGCAGGCACAGGTTTGCTTCTTGGGCTGGGACTCGAGCAGGATGACGGAACCTGAGGCAGTCACGGAAAACGACCAAGACATTTTCTACCCGCCGCCTAGGTAAAAAAAAAACGAAAACACGAAACCGAAAAAAAACGGCTGAAGCACAAACACACGATTAAACAGAAGCCTTTATTGTCGGTATATATGATATGTACGATGTATATATAATACGTTCGTAGCTGCTTGGAGTTTGTCGACTTCAGAATATTACGTGGTTCTGGTTATTATGGGTTCATGTGGGAGATGACGACGACAACAGCTGCTGTTTACGAATGCTCGCTGCTGTTTACTGCTGTCTGCTGCTGTTTGCTGCTGTACTACTGTATACTACTATTAATAGCTGTACTGTACCACTTGTACTGTGTATTCTACTGCTGTGTACCGCTAGTTGTATTCGTAGTGTACTGATGTATGTACGCATAATAACATCCGGTGGTTTCAGTTTTTTTTCTTTCTTTCTGGGTGATGGCTTTGGCATTCGGCCTCAAAACAGGGGATAGGTTACCTCGTCTGTATAACCCATCTTTTGCTCTGTGTTGCAAGAACAAAACATTACTACAGTAGTAACACCCTTGCCTCTGTGATTTCATGCAGACCCTGCGTTGTCTGCCTGTGTCTCGCGGTCGGCCAGTGGAATGGACGTGATATAATTCTCCGCTTGTGCTGTTGTCGCCCATCCTTGCCTTGATTGGCCAGCAAGCTACGCTGTATGTGGATATAGTAACACCCTTGCCTCTGTGATTTCATGCAGACCATGCGTTGTCTGCCTGTGTCTCGCGGTCGGCCAGTGGAATGGACGTGATATAATTCTCCGCTTGTGCTGTTGTCGCCCATCCTTGCCTTGATTGGCCAGCAAGCTACGCTGTATGTTGATTGGCCACCTAATTTCAGCGCACCACCCCCTCTTAACGTATTATACTACTGTTATGATTTCATCGTTTCCTTCTTTTTTTTGGCGTGTTTTGTGGTGTTTGTGTTGCCTTCCCTCGTCCGTGCTGCAGCGGGTCGGACCTCCAGCCCATGCCCCACCGTTTTTTGCTAGCGGAGAACATGGACGAGGCAAAGGCGTGGGCGCGATGGGAGGCAACGCTGCAGTGGAGAAAGGAAAACAACACCGATGACATCCTCTCCAAGCCGCACCCCAGGTTTGTTGTTGTTGCTGTTCGTGTGTTTGTTGTTGTTGTTGTTCGTGTATTTGTTATTGTTGTTCGTGTGTGTTGTTATTGGTTGTTGTTTTCCAGCAGTACAGGACACCTACTACTAGCACCACGCCAATGATCATCCATAAAAGCCAGGCTAATATTCACGGGAAAACACGAAATTTGCAGCTCTGTTGACGGTTCAGGAGATGTTCAAATTTTACGGGGCAGGGTCGGGTCGGGTCAGGAGGTGTTCGATATCTCACGGGTCGGGTCGAGTCGGGTTGGGTCAGATCAGGACGCGTTCGGAATCTCACGGGTAAGTTCGACCCAAGTGATCCGGCCCAATCCGACCCGGTGAAAAACCCTGAAAATCTGGGAGCCGCTAGACGGACGTACCTTTTCCCAAACGTGAAATCCAGTCTAGGTCGTCAGTATTTCGATTCCTTGCTGCTCATCCGTAAGTGTCCTGCACTGCTGTAATTAGTTTTTCTCCCCAGCTGGACTCGAGGTTTTACCCCCCCACTCATTGTCCTCGTGGACGAGCCGCAGTGACAGGTGTCTGTGCTTATCCCCGCCTGTGTTACTACGGGAGACCATCGTAAATACTAGTAAATACTAGTAAAGAGGGCCTACGGTACACAAGAACCTGTGCATTTTCCTATTTTTCCTATTGATATTCGGTCCTATTTACTATGGTTCCCGATACTATTCATAGTGCAAGTGGTACACTTATAGCAGCGCCTTCATTTTATATCGCGATAGGGTTATTTCAGCATTCCAACCCGTCGTCGATTTTCATCGAACTTTGGCAACTTGCGCTCTTGCCCTTTCTGTGACGGAAGACGACGCAGAAAAAGTGCCTTGCGTAAGAAATGCGCCCGCCGAGACTCAACAAACCCCAGCGCAGCCGCCAGAAGGGTAGCAGTCTACCGGCACCGTTTTTGACTACGTACACGTGAACCCTGCTGACACACACCGAATAGCATCGCATCTAGTCGCACTGGATGTTTTCGAAAGAACGATATGGAAGCTCATCCAATCACATCCGTAGTACGCGCAATCGAAGGTGTCACACACACACACAGCTTGCAAAGATAAGCTTCGACGAAACCCTCTATCTCTCTCAGCTGATGTTTTTTTCTTCATTTTTCTTCTTTTTTTCATTTTTTTTATTGATAGAATCTCGTCGAATCTCATCCGAACCAACCACCTCCATAACTTCCAATTACGTCTACTGCCATCGAATAACATCGAACGCTTGCAAAAAAAATGTGCCATCGAACGACAGGTACGCGCTGATCAAGAGCAAGTACAAGCACTGCTTCCACATGGAGGACAAGGGCGGACGGCTGACGTACTACGAGAGACCCGGCATGTCCAACTTCGCCGACATGAAAAAGGCCGGCATCACCCGAGACGACCTCTTGCAGCACTACATGTATTGCATGGAGTACCTGTGGCAGGTAAGGGTGCAAAGGCGTATTCTGAGTAGGCGTTTTTATTGGGGGGGTGGTTGTTCATTATTGCCGTTGTTGGTGGTGTTGTTGCTAGTATTGTTATTGGGGGGGTGGTTGTTCATTATTGCCGTTGTTGATGTTGTTCTAGTATTGTTTGCGGCTACAACCGACCCGACAGGTACGCTCAATCCAACGGCTACAAGCAACTCAACGGCTATGGCCAACCCGATGGCTACGACTAACCCGCCGACCACGATCAACCCGAAGACTACGGTCAACTCAACGACCACCGCCAACCCAACGGACAAATCAACGACTGTTAAAACGATCAACCCAATAACTACAATCACCCCAACGACTATGATGAACCCAGCGGCCGAAACCATTCCAACGGCTACAATCAACCCAACGACTCTCGCTCTACCGCTGCATTCGTCACCATTGTGTGTGTTTGCACTGATTTACGATGCTGCAGGTGCTCCAGCCGAAGCAGACTCAGCGCATCACGATCATCATCGACCTTGCGGGGGTCAAGTTCCGCGACCTTGTGGGCGAGTCGGTCATCTTCCTCAAGACTAGCGTGGGGATGATGTCGAGGCATTACCCGCAGCGCTCTTTCAAGGTAAGGTGTTGATGGTGAACGGTAAAGCGTTCAAGAACACACCTCGGTACAGATGACACAGATCACTTATAGATGAATCCCGCTTCACGATGTACAGGTGTCAAGAGCCAATGTTTCCCTGGCCTGTGTGATCTGTGTGATGTATAGCTCACATTGCCGAGTGGGAGCAGCATATTCTGCATAGTGCAGGACGTGTTTCCTGGGTTGGATCTGTACTGTACAGATCCTCCACAGCATATCATAACGGCAGTTAAGATCTAGATGATCCATCTATAGATGATCTGTAGATGATCTGTCCGACCTGTATGTTTGATGTTGGAGACAGACATGGGGCAAACTGGTTATAAAGTGCTGCCTGGCGTGTTGTCGTGGTTTTCATTGCGACAGCAGTAATTACGACATACATTACGTTAGATGGAAATATGGTTTTGGAAGTGCACAGAAGTTGTCCAGAATGGAACGAAAGTCCACGTTTAGCCGCGAGGCTTTCGACGAAAAAACTCGGTGTGGTCTTTGTCACTATCATTGGATTAATAGATAGGTAACATGCACCTCGTATTTTATTCTGGTGATTCTTTTATTTTGTAGTATTAATAGTAGTCGTGTTGTTGACGTCTTAAGACTACAGAAGCAACAGTACAAAACAGTAGTTTTTGCGGCTGAGGATGCCGATGAAGGCGTGCCATGGAAGCGTTCGAGCCCTCATGGGGACAGGCCCGAGTCCCCCCCCCCCCCCGCGCGCGCGCCCGAGCCCTCCCCCCCTCGAGCCAAGGACACTATTAATAGTTGAAGGACGACATCCAACCCCTCTGACGAAACACATCCATAAAGCAGCATCAGTCAACATCGGCCTTCCTCGTAAAACAACTTTTTTTTTTATGGTATTGCTAAAAATTCACGTTCGTTTTATCTGACTACACGCGCCTACCCCCCCCTCCCCTCGGCCCGATCTCTTCCGCTCTCTCCCGCGCTTGGTTCTTCGAATGGCACCGGACTGAACTGCACGGGTTATACACGCTGCGTAACGAATAGATCATGATATTGAACGCTCCATCCTTCTTCAACTCGGTGTTCGCGATGGTCAAGCCTTTGCTGAACGAAGCGACGAAGAAGAAGATCGACCTCCTGCCCGTGGCCCACGCTGGCGACGAGATGCTGAAGGTCATCCCGTCCGAGAGCCTCCCCGCGCACTACGGTGGCACCAGCGAGGTGAGTCCGCGCGCTTTCGTGTGCCGGCATAATATTGGGAGGACCGAGAAAAAAAAACTGAAAACATTTTTTCGTAAAAAAGGCCTGTTTCTTGTCGCGTCCGAGCTTTTGTAGCTACGAGTGAGGCTGCGCCGTGCTGTTGATAGTCGAGCTGTTGGCAGGTAACTACTGCAATAGCTGATGTTGTACGTGCCTGTTAGGGTTTCACGGTGCTGCGTGAATCGCCCGGCTGCTGCTGCTGCTGCTTTTGCGATATAGGCTTCAATAATGATCTACTTTTTTCATCATTTTTTATTTATTTATTTGTTCCTGCTTGACCTTTGTATGCTGCTTTGACCCTCCCTCAGGCGGCTCTCATGGAGTCCCCGGCCGAGCTAG
Organism: Saccharina japonica; assembly: GCA_008828725.1. Classification (NCBI taxonomy): domain Eukaryota; class Phaeophyceae; order Laminariales; family Laminariaceae; genus Saccharina; species Saccharina japonica. The sequence goes on along the minus strand of MEHQ01000169.1, from coordinate 646,252 downwards.
CACTATTGCGACACGTGCAGAGCGTGCTGGCGCAGAACGGCCAGACCATGGACAAGGTGCCGTAGGTCAGCCGTGGGTCAGCCGTGGGCCAGTCGTAGGCCGAAAGCAACAAGGCGTCTCGTGGTCTACGGTGACTGGCGCTGGCCGTTGCGTGTGTAAGAAAAAAAGGCGTTTCGCCTGGTGGCGGCATGGCAGCATGCGCCCGAAGAGCTCATTGGCGAACGCTCAGGCGGACACCAGGCGTTGCGACCAACATTTTTTTGTGTTCCTGGAAGCCCCTCGGACATCTGCACAAACTTTTGTTTTCATTTTTTTTTTCTCCAAGACAATTTTGTGGGATTTTTTATTTTGGGTTGATAGGAGAGGGAGGTAGGTATGTCGTATGAGGGCGGAGAGGGTATAGGGTATGAGGGGGAGGGAGAGCGGGGAAGGGGAGGTTTTATTCAATTTTTGTCAGCTTTATATTATTTGTTCAAAAGGAGGCGAAGCAATCAGCTATCCCAACTACGCTCGGTCGCCGTGTGAAAGGGGCAAAAACATCCGAGCGCTTGTACTATTAATATTCCATTTGTACCATTCAAGAGTGGTAGTAGATGTAGAACAGTGCTGTCTTGAACGAGGTCCTAGGGCGTTTCTTGGTGGAGTTGTAGCCTGTTTTGCGGGGTATACCCCGGTACCTGGTATACCATATCATGCCGTACCATATAGTGCTGTACCATACCATGTCGTGTCTTGCTGCTCTCGGGGCGAGTTTTTCTTTTCGTGGCACGTGTCTTGCCGCCCCGCGCCCAATTCGGCCATACTTGGTTTTTGTTTTTGTGTTGGGGTGCGAGGGCTCTGGAGGGTGCTGTGTTGCTAGCGGCAGGAGCGTACAGGTTGCATGCACTCTAATGACGCAACCCGCCAGACACAGTAGGAGCTCTGCCAGGCACGGCAGTAGTACGGCAGTAGTTTAGTTGTCCTAGACCCTTGGATGCTGGCGTGTTGCCTTCAGGAACGCGCGTGAATGGCAACCGCAAGTACCCCATGTATACAGACGATGGAGCAGGAGAGCAGGAAAGACCCCCTCCCCTCTTCCTCCCTCCCGCTCTGGCTGTAGCTGGTTGGAATTTATTTTTGACGTTGTGAATGCGTCGCTGTTTAATTTTTTCGATGGTCAAGAGAGGCTTTTGTGCTGGAGTCTTGAAGGGACGTATTTATGGGTGGGTGGAGTTGAAGGGTGGAGCGATCAGTGGGGTTGGGATGAGGGTTGGGGTACGGGTGAGGGTACGGGTAGGGTAAGGATTCCAGACAAGTTTGTGCGGTGGGGACTATGTTAGCTATTCCCGGTGGTGTACGACTCTGGTAGGTCGCGGCGCGTGGCGATTTTCTGCCTGCCGTTTTCTGGGCGTCATAGAGGATACAGGAGGAGGAGGAAGGGCGTCCAATATTGCACCGTAAAGGCGGTCGCGCAGCCCGTTCGTTGTCTCTGATCTGTTCTCGTTGTCCTCTTGTGGGCCAGACGTGCTCGGCCCACTCTTTGGTTGCCAGGATGGGTGGGTGGGTGGGTGGGGGGGGTTGCAGCGTAAAGCAGTGGGCTCCAGAGGTGGACGAGGGCGGCGTCTATTCGGACAGCCGGACGGACGTGGTGGCGGTCAGTTCGTGGACTCTTCGCAGAGCCAAATAACAGCAGACCTTTTTGTGGTGGGGCTGGTTGGCGCTTCTCAAGCTTTCGCGAGCTTGATTGCTTTCGTGCATGCATGCATGCATGCCTGCCTGCCTTTCCCGTGCGTAGTGATTGGGCACGGCTGGGGTGTTTGTTACCTCGATCAGTTTGCGAAGTGTTTCGTGATTGACGCGTCTGGTGCGCCTATATGTCGCGCGAGTACGCGCAGATTACCCCCCCCCCCGCGTACGGTAGGCACTTGTGTGTCCGCAGTCACTGCGCGAGGTTTATCCTAATCTTGCGTGTCTGTCTGTATGCCGCGTGAGTATGTACGCGTAGGTTACCCCTATAGCGTACGGGTACTGGTACTTGGGTTGTTGGTCTGTGTGTGTCTGTGTTTGTACAGCAGTGGCGGTACAGGTACAGTCCGGTTTTTTACTGCTGGGTGTTCCGGGGGCGGCAAAAATGGCAGCAGGAGGAGCAGCGCAGGAGGTGGAGAGAAGTAGACCGGGAGTTAGTTGGAGGAGCGGTATCGGCTGGATCTTATAAAGGGAGGCGGAGTTTCGTAGGGGAGGAGAAAGAAGAATAGAGCGCGGGGGGAGGGGGGGGGGGGGGTGAAGCTGGGCGTGAGACCAGAGAGAGGAAGAGAGGGACTAGGGCAAGAAAAAGGGATGCGGAAGAGATAGTCTTGCGCGGTACAGAGGGCTGTTAGCTGGTTTGGTTACTGGCTGCCGGCATGTGCTTACACAATCGGAAAACTGCGGGCACGAAATGTCTTTCTCTCTGCTACTTATATACTACAACTACTACAGCACTATTGTGAAGACTGAGTGTTGGAAGTGTTTTTTTTTTGCAAGAGCGTTGGACGGGGATGCCAGATTGGTGGTAGAGCAATGAAGGTCAGGTGGGAGACCAAAGAGGGTTGTTTGTTTGGGGACCGAGTTACGGTGGGTACCCGCACTTCTGTTGGATAGATGGAGGGGCGGTGTTGCGCGGTTGTACCGTTTTTCGGTAAGCCACGGCGTCGTTGGTTGCATGCATGACACCGATATGGTTTCGATAATAGTTCGGTCATGTTTTGATAGGGGGTAGGGGATGGCGCCGGTTTTGGCCCGGCACGGTAATATATCGCCGCCCTCCCGCCGTGGTGCGGGGGAAACGCGATATCGACTAGACGGTCATCGTGTACGAGGTATATGAATAGACGGGTAAAATGTCGGATGTTTTTTGTTTTTTACTCTTCTAGCTGTCCACGCCATGGGTGTGAGCGATTAATTTGCTCGTTTAAACAGACATGTTGGTTTAAACATAATAAGCTAAAAACGTGATCGGTGTGACGGTCGATGGCGCGGGTTTTTTCAGCAACACCGTCGCGCATTCCGGCGCGAGTGGTTATCATGGAATGCGAGAAGGGGTGTGACCTGCTGCTGCTGCGCCTTTTCGGCGTCGAGCGGGGGGACTACTGTGGTCATCAGGGGACGTTTCTGGGTACATCCCCGGGTTTCTAGGCTGCTTGGCGGTGGAGGCCGTGATGTACAAACTCCTGTAAAGCTTATCTATACCAAGCGCATGGATTTATGTGGTCGCTCGATGTACTGTACCAGGTGCCATTCATGTACTACTACGTACGTTGAGGGGTCGAGAGGCCGACCATGCTCCGATCGCCTGAAAGAAACCTCACCAGTATTTATTTACTTTCTATTGTGCCCAGCATGCCGGATGTTCATCGCTTGATCAGTATTAATAGTCGCTCGATCTTATCGCGTGATGTATGTTACCTGGTACGTGCTACGTGAGGGGGCCAAGCAAGAGGCCGATCATGATGAGCTCGTCCGTATAGGTTATTAGCTACCCGTGTATGCCTAATGGCAGCTCGCCGAGTGCATGGCGTTTTATGTAGCCGCTCGATGTAATCGCTCGACGTACTGCGGCACCAGGGCCAAGGTATACATTCGCTGCGTTTTGGGTCGAGAGGTTGATCATGATGAGATCGTCTGTCGTCTGTAAACCGTATTATCTACTCCGGAGTAGTAGTAACTAAATTAAATGCTGAGCATGCCGAACGTTTCGCTTACTGTTGTCGCTCGAGTTCGCTCTCGGTATCTGGAATTATTTGCCACGTTATAGTGGTCGAGAGGCCGACCAGATGAGGTCGTCTGCCGTGACCATACAGGGAGAGAGCGGGGCTCAGGAACGGAGCTAGGATGGCGATGCTTCAACGGAACAGTACGAGCACCTTGGCTCCCGCCGTGGGCTATCTATGTAGTATGCTGCGCTCCTATTGCTTTGCATTTGTTTGTAGTGTGCACTATGCCGTGCCCCTACTTCGTATCTGTTTTTTTGCGTTTTTAGTTTTTTGTGTGGCCTGTGTCGTACCCAGTGGGCTTCGATGCCTTGTTGACCTGTTTCCCTCGCTCAGAGAGTGACCCACACTGCTTGCGCTTCAAGGGAACTACAATTTTGAAGGGGGGGATACATGGACCAACTGCCTGCTGCAACTACTGCTGTACTTTTTATTTTGTAGATTCTATGGATATATACGTTGTACGTACATAGTCCGTTGTGTTTCGGGTGGATATCAATGCTGTGGCGCAAATTGAATAAAATTCGGTTTGCCGGTTGAGTGTGATAATTCTGCTTGCTCGCTTTGCTTGCTTCGCTTGCGTACCTGCTTGCTTGCTTGATTGACTGATTGACGATGAGTGATGGCTGATGGCTTGCTTGCGTGCGTGCTTGTCTGCTTGCCTGCTGCAGGCTCATTGAAAGCAACAAGAGTCGTATACCGATGGAGTGTGGAGTATGTTGATTTGAGTTCGTGGCAACTCGGTGGCAAGCAAGGAAGAGCAAAACAGATGACATTTGATTTATAGTAATAATAACTACTTATCAGGACCGAAACATGTATGGATTGGATTCCGCACAGCAAGCTATTTAGGAAACAGGCAAAATTCGCCGTCCATCCTATTCGTTTCTTCTATTAGCAGCGTTTCTGGTTCCCTTGCATAATTCGTATTCTGTTTTATTTCATAATTCGTTTTGTTGTCTTTTGTTCTTAGTCTTCTGGTATGGCTTGTCTGTGTCGTTGTGTTTTCGTACCCGGTACGTTGGCATTTCTCTTCCTCTACTCATTCATTTGCGGTTATTAATAGTTTTTTCTGCTTATCTATCTATCCATACCGTGGACTAGGGAACATTTCTATGTCGCACAGCCAGTCTGACCACATAATACATTGAATATCTCTCTAGGATTAGCAATCAGGACAGACACTAGATGTATGTACTGATGAAGTTGGGCAGAAAGAACGACAACACATATCGCACGGTAGGTGGTCCATGATGCGTGGCGCCGACGCACATGCGCACATGACGGGGGCAAACAATAAAACCATTAACACGAGTAACAGTCTGGCAAATGTCTTGTACCAGGTTATGAGCCTCGTTTGTACTGCTGATTTGGTGAGACTATTGGTACGAAGTACCGGTATCCCAGGTAAAATACGGACTACGTGCAATAGTATCTGAGATCTAAACTCTACACGAGACAACGATAACTAGTCTTAGCCTCTAGACCTATGCGTGCCGTCCGCTCGTCTTGTAAATAAAGTCCGCGTACAATCGCGCGCCCACATGCATGGGTAGCCAGGATCGAAGAACACGGCTTCCCCTCCTGTGGTATCTACGTCGGTAGGGAATCAATTCCGTCGGTCTCAGTATCAATAAGTAGTATTAATAGTAGTCCGTCGGTCGCCCCGATGGTCTAGAGGTAACCTCGAACGCTTCTGAACGTTGATGTCTGGAGTTCGAATCTCACGTGGGTCGGACTTTTGAGTTTATTTGCAAAAATAAATAAATAAACGGAATCAACTGCTGAGAGCGCCAATTAATAGTAGCGTGGGTAGGCACAATTCGATGCGAGTCGACGAGGGAAGGAAAGGCTGAAGTCTTCTCGCGATAAAAATGCAAGGCAAGCACCGTAGTGGGGGAGGAGGGAGAGGAGCCTACTTTGTGACCCCGGATCTGAGTTACGACTAGGTAGGAGAGAGAAAGGAAGGGCGAAGATAATAAATGGGATGGACAAAAAAAAAAAAAAAAAAATGACCAATGAACATCCTTCTCCGAATCGGCGATTCTTCTTTTCCCTGCTGTTGTGAAAACAATTAATTGCGCCGCATTTATTTTTCTCATCCTCTAAGAAGTCCTTGAGTCCATACTTACCCTGCCCTTATAAGCTGCTGCCAACACCCTGCCCACACCCTGCCCGTGAGCTGCTCTTCGCAAGCATGCAACTCAGCATTTCGCTTTGTCGACGGTCGGCAAGGGCTGCAGCCGCAAGGTCTTCTTGGCGTCAAGCAACCCGCTGCGTTGTGAACAATAATAATGTGACATTCGGGACTGTCAGGTTGGCCAGCTCAACTGCTGGTGCGGGTGCTGGTGCTGGTGCTGGTGCTGCTTATCAAGGCAACCCCCCGGTGAGCGCTTCCTATGGTTCGCGCTTAGCGCTCTGTGGCCATGTATACGTGGATTGCGTGTGCTGCTACGGTGACCGTCCCGAGGCCTTGTTAGTCTCGATTAGAAGCGTGATGATGATGCTGTGAATTTGGAAAGGGCATCCGGATCCATAAATGAAGCATCCCGTCTGTCCGTAAATATAAAGTCTTTTATGATATTAATATTAAAATTAAACTGGTCCTTATATTTCCGTACATAGTGGAAACTTGTACGCTGTGGGTACTGCTGTACGTACAAGAGTTGAACCTAGGGGGACACAGCAGTAAAAGAGCCACCTCACGCCTCACAACAAAGAAGCATGGGCGCACAGCTGGTACGTGTCATACCAGGCAGGTGCCAACTTCGAGTCGCTGCCGTACAGCAGTACCCCGACGATGGTTTCGTAGTCGCTGCGGTGGCATGTGCCAAGTTCGGGGTATACAGCAGTACAGGACACCAACTGTAATATATAATAAGAAACAGGAAATCTGGTCCAGGCTGGATTTCTTATTTGAGAGGGTACTTTCTACACTAATTTCAAGATAACGACTGTTAAATTTCTTGTTTTCCTCGAAATGTCAGGCTGGTTTTCTTGTTAGCCTGTTTCTTATTAGGTGTCTTGTACTATAGGAATGGGCGCACAGGTGTCAGCTTATCAGCTTTGAGGTGCACCGACAACGACTGGTGTTGCCGCTGCCGTTAGGGGTGACGGGTATCATGGGTATCATGCACCAGAGCGCACCAGGTACATGTTATAGCAACCTCGGGGCACACCAGTGCTTTGCCACGACCCTTAATTCCAGCACCAGTCAGCAGTATTTGTAGCCTACATCAGTAGTTTAGGTTATAAGTACAGTTCGTACTATTAATAGCTAGACCAGGTACTGCACTACTTACTGTACGTACAAGCTGGTACGGTATGTATGAGTACGGCACACGAGTACCGAACGAGCGAGCTGGTGAGCGCTTAGCGAGGGACGAGTGGCCTGGCTCTCATTCTTGGTCATGCATATGCTACGGTACCACCGTCTTGCGCAGTTCGACGTGAGCAACTTCATCGATGGGGAGAGGAGGAAGAGCGCTTCCACCGACTGGATCGACGTCAACAGCCCGGCCACCCAAGCACTCGTCTGTAGGGTTCCGCGCAGCACACAAGAGGAGGTGCGTCGATCGCGCTGGGAAGCCTTTGGCAGTCCTTTGACGTTTCCCCTCGTGCAAATCGCGCAAGTATAGCTTTACGTGTCGCGAAGGCTGGCTATGTTAGCTGGCAGTAGTAGACGCACCTCGTCTCCGGCAACCGTTTCACAGGCGCCTCAAGTTGCCAAGCCAGGTGTACGTGGCTGTGATCGCGGCGCTTCAGGAGTTTTCCGCATTGACCCGGCCCCGACATAAACCCGGTGTTTGTTACGTCACCACAATTACCGTGGCGTTGCTAAGTGCTACGGTCGTAGCCTGACAGCCACGGTAGCACCCAGCACCTTTTGCGTGTACGATCTGCTGTCTCGTGTTCCGACGTCTGCTCACAAAGTCTACACAGCGATTGGTCTAGGTGCCTATCATCCTTCCATTCTCTCTTTACCAGCAGACCTGAGATTATCTCGCCAAAATTCTATAATATCTCCCTTTCTTCCGTAAGTTTACGGTCGATGCAAGCATACCTCTAGTGCGTGGCCCTGCGACCGTGTAAAGGCCATGCGCGTATGAAGCAAGCTGATATTTTCGCACCTTCCGGGCGTTTTTTTGTGCCCAGATGGAGGCCGCCGTGTCCTCTGCCCAAGAGGCGTTTCTGTCTTGGAGAGATGTCCCCGTGCAGCACCGAGCCAGGGTCATGTTTAAGCTGCAAGGACTCATCAGGTCAGACTTATATCCTAGGCGGTCGCTGTTTGAAGTAAAGTACGCATACCGAGGAGCTGGCAGGCCGACGCCTGTAAAGGAACAAAAGTGTGGACATGACGTCGATCCTTTCTTGGTGCACAGCTAGATCGTCCCAAGACCTCTTCCCATGGGGCGTATGGCTGGGCGGGCAGCAGCGATGCCCGGGGCAATGCACCTGTAGCAGCTAGCAGCAAAGCGAGGCTCGATCGAACGTCGGTTGCTCTCGAAACTCGAAGCATCCTTGCGATACGTCCAAATCCCCAAAGTAAATTGTTGTCATCGTACATCGTTCCCTGGGGGGGCTACTGTTCGATCCCGCAGTTATACTGCTGTGTTAGACACTTTGATCACATGCCGAGAGGCTCTCGTTTATTCCCCATGGAAAGCGGGCGAGGAGTGCGGCCCGAGGGCTGCCGCAGAAAAAATTAATCGTGCGGAATCCTCCTTCCACATGTTTGCTGTACCGAGGTATCAACAGGGAAAGGACTGAGGACCTGGCCGCCAGTATCACGATGGAGCAGGGCAAGACCCTAGCGGGTGAGACAACAGACCCGTCACACTGCACGCGTCGACTATTAATAGCTACATAAGGCGTCTCAAACGCGGGGTGTATTAAAAATTGGCCCAGCTTCTTAAAAACGCTATGCAAATGCATAATTGGCTTTAAACCCCAGCCCTAACCCCGACCGCCTGGGAAATCTCTCGGAAATTTCTGTGTAAATAGGAGTTAATGTGGGCTATTAATAATTGCTGAGACTAAGATATGATAAGAGGAGTTGGTTTAAACCAATTGATTTGCAAGCTGGGTCAACTCGTATAAACTACTGTGCCAAACAGCGTCAACCGCAGCAACTGCACGGTGATGACCATCGAGTGAGTGACGCGGTTCGTTGCATTTTTCGCATCGGGTGACAAGTGGCCCACAACGAAAAAACGGTCTCAGAAACCAACGGCCAACAAACATGCTGCCACTCGGAAACCTCTATGTACGGAGGCATTTTTCTCATTCAACAACAGTCAGACCCCCCTCCCCCTCCCCGACACGTGGAACACCTCTCTGGCAGATGCGCGGGGGGACGTTTTCAGGGGTTTGGAGGTGGTGGAGCAGGCGTGTGGAGTCGGGGTTGCCATGATGGGCGAGACCCTAGGAGGGGTGGCAACGGGGATGGACACCTTCTCGTACCGCGAGCCGCTTGGGGTGTGCGCGGGTGAGAAGACATAAATGAACGGGGAGAAACTTTCGAACAATGTTCTGGCAAGGCTTCCTTTTGTTTGGAGAGGGGGAAGTGAGAAAATTGCTGTTGTTGTTGGTGGTGGTGATGTTTGTTGTTGTTTGTTGTTCCCACATGAACTTTTCGCCACCATCTACAGTCCGTGATCCCAAGACACGCTCTGATCATTCTGGAGCGGAAGAAAAAGTAAAAGTAGGAAAACCTATCTAAAACTTGAAAAACATACTTGTATCACGCCCGCTGTTTCGCTCAGATGCTTGCAACGGAGGCGGTGGTAGCAAGCGATTGGTGCTGAGATTTGTTGGGTGTGTTGCGGTTTACCGTTTTCGCTCGATGGCACGTGGCGTGTCCCTTGCGCTGGGTCGTTGTTGTGCGGCATCGAGAGGGTACTCGGAGTGTTGGTAGGAGTTTACCTCTTGACCTTGTTACCCAGTATGAACGAGTAGGGGTGTTTCTGCGGTTTTACACACGGGGCTTGACTCGTACGCGTTAAAAAAAGGCCCAGCAACTGGTGTGGTACAGCCATACACTTATGTTCGTGGACGGGAGCCCTCGTGAGAAGGTCTTTGCCGGGCGTGTTGTTTCGCCACTGCGCTACGTGCGCCGAATAGATCGACGAAGTGTGCTACCACAAGACAGCCGTTGTAGATGTGTCGCGGAGATAGTTATTGCCACCGCAGCAAGAGCAGTAGCTGCGACTACCACTTAAGGAGTTGATCGTCGTTCACTGCTTACACTCTTTTTTTCGTCGTTAGTAAAGGAGGTTTCGTGGGTACGGTGGTCTTCGATAAATCCCACGACACGCCGAACAACAGTACAGGGCTTGATTGATGAGTTAATGCGTATCCTCGGGTTGTTGACGGCTAACCCGCTCCCCCCTCCTCCGCTGCCGCCGCCCCTGCTACCGCCTCCCGTACGAGCGTAGGGGTATGCCCTTTCAATTTCCCCGCGATGATTCCGCTGTGGATGTTCCCCCTCGCTGTAGCGGCCGGCAACACGTTCGTCATGAAACCGTCAGAAAAAACTCCCGGCACCGCGATGCTGCTGGCCTCTTTGTCGAAGGAAGCCGGCCTGCCGGATGGTGAGAAACGCGTTTTTTTTGTTTTCTGGCTGCAATTGCTGTGAAGTTCGGTCGTCCGCGTCTCCTTGCGGACAATGACAGTGCCGCAAGAACCTGGGGTTTGATGACGTGCCTGATGAAGGTAATGGTGGTCATTATAGCACTGGCGCCGCAGCCGGTGCCGTTTCCATACCACTTTGGGCGCCAATGTAAGGACCGTTTGATTATTCCTATTTGACACCCAACGGCTCTCACATTTCCGCCGAAAGTGGTGTGCCATACCAAGCAGAGTGCTCGTATAGATTGTCCTCGCGACACACGAAACGTACAGTGCGGTGGCGCCTCCATAAGGTAACTTGCAAGACCCGCGACGACTTCTCACGCAGAGGTAACGTCAAGCCCACCGTTCTCCTCCTTGTTCCGGGTGTTCTGGTCTTGGCAGGCGTCCTTAACGTCATCCACGGCGGCAAAGAGGCGGTGGATTTCGTGTGTGACGCACCCGATATCAAAGCCATCTCCTTTGTCGGGGGAAACCAGGTTAGTTCGTGTTGGAGCTGCTCTGGTTGCCTCTGGCCAAGGAAGACGTTAAGGTCGCTCGCGCCTCAACCCCTTTCGAAGTGCAAGTTCTTTTTTGGGACAACTTGGAATAAGTGTAGGGTCGTTTTTGGCAGTAGTAGGAGAATTCTTCGGTATCACAGTGTAGCTGCGCGGTGGCACGATGCTGTTTCTGTGTAGTGCTAGGCTGCTTGGCAGTGGTGGCAAAAAAAGGCAAGGATGACAGCAACGGCAACAGCAACAACCAGAGAACGGAATAACCCGTACATGTTGTGCATTTGGTCTGTACCGTACAGCAGCCAGTGGAGATACGTTGCACCTGTGGGGCTTAGCACGCCGTGCAACAAACAGCACGTGTGGCCCGGTATCGCGTCATTTTCAGCTCGGTCCCCGTCGTGGTCGTGGGCACGCCAGCTTTCTTGATGTCTTGATACCTTGGTATCTCGATCTCTTTGCTATCTTGGTAGCAACATCAAGATATCGATAAATCTTCCTTCCCTCCCCCTCCTGCAGCTAACAGTGTGTCTTGCAACCGACGATTTTGTGGCTAAAATCGGGCCAAACCCTGTCCCGTTCACCCCTCCCCCCCCCACTCCCCACACTCCCGCTCCTGTGAATCCTTCGTGACGCAGGCGGGGAGGCACATCTTCGCGCGAGGCACGGCGTCGGGAAAGCGAGTGCAAGCCAACATGGGTGCCAAAAATCACGCCGTCGTTCTTCCTGACGCCAACAGGTGAAAAAGAAAAGGAAGCACGATTAATAGCTGTTAACCTGCCAGCCCTTTTTACCGCTGCAAACAGTATCCCATACTCATTTCAAGTGATTTGTCTTCCAAACAGTGGGCGCAGTTCTGAAGGGGTGAACGATTGCCCGTCGTGGCCGCTTCGTTTCTTCGTTGACACCTCAGGCGACTATTGAATTCCACTGTTTCATAGCAATAAGGATAACACAAAGTTTTCCTTGAATGAAGTAGCTGCAGATCAGTGGAAGTCATCGACTCTATGTGCGCAACCCGCAACAAGCGTTTAGCGCTTGGTTTACTCGTCCATGAAGCATTCCTTCGTCGTTTTTCAATGAAACTCTTCCGCCGGGACAGTGAGTCTACCGTGATCGTGCTGCATCCATTCGGAGCGCCGCACAATGTAGCTCTGTGTTAATGGACGGCGCCACGAAGCGTAGCGCTGGTGCCGAGCGGCGCAAGGAGTGTCCGCGAACAATGAGGACGATGTATTATGAGTTGGCGATTTGGCGACGACGATGGTTGGCAATTATGGTTGGTGGCGAGAGGGGCTTACATAATAGAGTGCGAAAATTGATGAGGGAAAAGGTTTACGACAAAATTAATTGGTGATTTCTATATATCTGTTGGTATATGGATACATTATGTGTATTATGGCCATCGCTTCGATGCAGCCCGTAAAAACGGGAAGGCGCACAAGAGGGGGAGTCTACAAAAAAATCGGGGGGGAATTCAGAGCATACAGCACCATCTGGCGCTCATACAATACTTCGCATGTGTTGTGTCGCTGCTGCTTGCTTCTGTTACCTTGTCACCGTGAACGAAGGAAAGCGACCGTGAGCGCCATCGTCGGGGCTGCTTTCGGTGCGGCGGGGCAGCGCTGCATGGCCCTATCGGTCGCTGTATTGGTAGGAGATGCGGGGGACTGGGCAAAGGACATAGCGGAAGGCGCGTCAAAACTCAAGGTGAACGTTCCTTTTATTAATGCGAGTTTCTACTTTTGACTAAGTCTCTCGTGGTAGGGACCCCTTGCGAGAAAGCGTCGACCGTTTTTTTGCTTGATTAAACAGTTGAATCTGTCTGCACTTTTCCGTCGGCACTTTTCATCAAATTCTCAGAATTTTATTCGTCTACTACGTGGTTATCCAACATATTCTCATAATTTTATCTGTCTAATTCGTTGCACTCACATGAAAAAAAGAATGTTTTAGTCGTACACAGGGGCTCGAAACCGTGACCGTTGTGATGATAAGCATCTCTACTACCTGTTACCCTACACGTACAAGTGGGTTGAATATCTAGTTTTTCTTTACTTATATAGTAAACGTACTGCAACTCTAACGGCGAAAAAAACGCGGTCAACACGGTTTCGAACCCGTGATCCTAGCCTGCGCCATCATGCGCGTGTACCTCCTGAAGGGAGGGCAGAGGGGGTTCTCGGGGCACGTCGTTGTCGTTTTTTCCTGATGTTTTCCCTACCAATGCACACAAGCTGACGACAGTTACTAATATCCTGCTGCGCGAGTTCTTAGCGACAGCTATACTATCTTTCTCCATGGCCAGCAACGAGTGTACAGCTTGGTGGCATGGGGCTACAGCGACGCGGCGTCATCTTCCTGTCCGCTGTTCGCAGGGAGCATAGCTGTTGCTGCTGTCTGTTGCTCATTCATTCCGATGTTGGTTCACCACAGAGCTTTAGAGGGGGTTAGTTTTGTCATCTCTTGCGGTTGTTGATCGAGTTGACAGAGAGTCATGAACTCGATTAAAGGCGGTTTCCCGTACAAGAGTTGAAATGTGCGTGTTGGTAAGACTTTAGCAGCAGGCTCTATCTGGTAAAACTGCAACCTATCTCCGTCCTGGAAAAAAGGGGGGGGGGGATATTTTCCCAAGGGGAAAGAGCGTTCTTTCTCCACCAATCGCGTGTTCTCATCAGCCGCAGCACCCGGGTGTGTGTGCGTCGGATTAATCTGGAGAGCCTTTGCAGGAACCAGCAATGCCAGAGGCAGGAGCTCGCCCCCTTGTCAACGTATGTTTCGTGTAGATACCTGGTATGTTCTACCAGGTAACGTTATTTTTCTAAGAAACAGAACATCTCAGCCGCATGAACCGCCGACGTAAATACGCTCCATTAGCTGAAGGTTTTCTATCCTAAGTCGTTCCCAGGTTTACTGGGTTTTTCAACCGGTCACCTGCAAGAGCTTGTTCGTAGTGCGCACAGCTGCGTTCAGTCCTCGCAACATTATCGCACAGCCCCCTCGTTGCGACTCCTGTATAGGCGTTCCCACCGGCCCTCACGGCGCACGATCGGCCCTGACATGAATTTCGTTGATACCCTTGTTTCAAAAACGCCTCCAATATTTTCCCGTGTAGTTCTTGGTACTCGCTCTTGCGAACGCTCAAACGCCCAGGAAGGGCACAGCAGCACGCAACAACAGCATATCAGAAACCGATGGAAAATAAAACGTATTTCGACCCCTGCACGAAATAAAACAAAACATGTAATTTGTTTTCTGAATTGTTTCGAACTTGGCCCGGACGAAGAGTTCATAAATAGTGTCGCGTACGTACTGTATAGGTGCACCCAGGCGATATCCCGACCGTCTGAACTTACCGTGTGGTCATCCAGCAGTACGGCCTAACCTCCGCCTACGACTTGTCCTCGTGCCTCGTGCATTACCAGATATGCAAAGCAACGCTGTAGAGCTAGCTTGCAAGCCAATTTGTCGCCGCGCACTCACAGTTCACAGCACGAACTGGTATGACATTCCGCGTTGACGCTACTATTGTGTGTCCAGATCGGCCCAGGTTGGGTGGAAGGTGTCGACGTGGGACCAATGATAAGCAAGGGGGCCAAGGCACGCGCTGAGCGGCTCATTCAAGACTCGCTTGATGCTGGGGCCGACGTGTTGCTGGATGGAAGGTATATGCTAACTTGGAGACCGCTACGTTCATGTATCGAAAAGCGTAACCGTATCGTAAAGCGTCTTCGATACAGCCATCACAGAAACACGTGGACCGTGTCGCATGGGTTGGGGATTCTTACCCACGACGGTGTTTAGTGCTCCTCGCTATTGGGCTTACTGAATGGAAACGCTAGGGGAAAGGGCGTGTCTAACGCGGCAGGGCCGACTCTTCCCGCGGCCAAAGGCTCTCTGTGCAAAAGTTGCGAGGTCACCGCCATTCGCGCAGCCATTTGTGTGATGTCATGACGGTGTTCGTCATCAAGTCTATCGTTTCAGTGCAATATTTTGGTAATTGCTTATGAGACGCTCACCGGCTATTGGCGAAAGCCCCCGGTCGGCCAGTCAAGACAAGTATATAGTGAGCGAACACGCCCCTCTACCCTCTCCAAAACGCCTTGCACTGAGCGAGCATCGGTTGGGGTTACCGTACTGCTTGCTGCACGAGTAGATGACACATACACCGAAACTATACCAGGTCTAACATGTTATACTGCACGTATATTCCCTTCCTATGTATGCGCTGTGCGTGATCAAACCTCTGGGGTTCCCACCGGATACGATCAGAGGTCTGCTGGTCCAGGGGTACGAGGAGGGTAACTTTTTGGGACCGACCGTCTTGACCGGGGATGCCGGGCCCGGCATCCCGGCGTACGATGAGGAGGTTTTCGGGCCGGTTCTTTGCTGCATTACGGTGGAAACCCTGGAGGAGGCCATCCAGCTCGTCAACTCTTGCACGTATGGCAACGGTGCGTATAACTTGTCAAACACTGGAGTTGGGCGTACTAGTAATACCACTGCTTCTGTAGATTTATCGTGTTGGGCTCTTCGCCCGCCGTCCTGCGTCGGCCCAGCAAAATCCAGCGTAGTGTCTCGAATCACCCACAATAACTCGCCCGGTCGCCACAGAGAAGAAACCGTATGATGTATATATTAGCCGCCGTTAGTTGGCGCCCGCCTTCCGTGTGAACTTGCTAGTTGTACAACTCGGCCAGCTCGAGCGTATCAGCACACCATGTGTCGGATTTCGGAAACCTCGAAGCATGGCGAATATATCTCCTTCCACGGCAATTGACCTTCCCTCCGTGTTCTTTTCGGCCACTTAGCCCAGCATTGGCGGCCTTCGGGGACGTAGACGTAAACCCACACGCCTTTATGCCTGGCGGACCCTAAACACCGCTAGCCTGAAGTTGTTTGTGTCGCCTTTTTCTCGTGTCTCGGCCAATCAGGAACGTCGATCTTCACGCTGTCAGGGGCGGCGGCACGGAAATATCAGCGCGAGATTAACGCCGGGCAGGTGCGACGGAGACGGCGCAGAATTGCTTGTCGCGACGCTTAATTGTTGTGTCCCAAGTAGCGCGAAGCTGGCCCACACCAGCAGAACAACAACAGCAGCTGCAGCGGCAACAGCAGCTGCAGCATCACTTCGCACTATCAACCGGTAACTCAAGCACCCCCTGCCCCTTCTTTCGGCTGTGTGAACGGGCTGTTTTACCAGGTGGGTGTTAACGTAGCGACACCGGTTCCGCTGCCTTTTTTCTCCTTCACGGGCTCCGGAGACTCGTTCCGCGGCGACATCAACTTCTACGGGAAGCAAGTGAGGGAGCCGCGACGCGTGCAGCGGGGTGCATGATAAACTTGACCGCGCCTGTATCTGGTGCTTGTTCCGTGATTGTCGCACCCAAGCGAAGTAGCGTCTTACCACTTATGAGCGCTTTACCTCGTGCAGCGTCCAGTAAATGGCACCTGCTATCATACAAGTAGGAACGGGAGTTCTGCAAAACAGCAAAGGTTGTGCCTCTTACTGTAGAAAAAAATATCTATAAATGCCACATGCTAATAAACCAGCGTCGTTGGACTGGCATGTAATCCTCAACACAGAAGTGCTTGTTCCCGTATACGCTCGAAGCTTGCAAGGGAAAGCATCCGCTTTGGCGCCCCAGTTCAGCGGCCTAAGCGTGGTGTCCAACTCATCTCGTATGGAATGGTCCCGTATACTTTGTGAGAGGGACCGCAAGATGGCGGTATTCACCCCCGATGTGTCTGGCAGCACTTTCTTTCCGTCGACTGTGGCTCGTGAAGTACTTGCAGCAGAAAGAAGCTGACATCAAATAAACAAAAACGCGGTGCCTTTGGGCGTCGGTGGCCGATACGCAAAGCCGGACGACGAGGGAACAGACCTTCCTTCAAACGACCGGCACCCGATTAATTTTCACAGAGCATGTAACACAGAAACCGGACCCACTGTTCGAGCACTGCACTGCATTGCTTCCAATGGTCTTCACATGCCAGGTACTGCCTGGGCCGAAAATGCTGGAAGAAGTTCTTGCCTACCTCCTCTCCCTTCTAACCCGATTCACACCGATGTTCCTCCATGCTTCTGCCCGAGCAGGGTGTGCAGTTCTACAGTCGGGTGAAGACGATCACGTCGTCCTGGCAGTACGAGCCGCAGGTCTCGAACGATGTCAGCACATCCATGCCAACGCACAGCTGACCGTCGTGAGCAGCACCAGCACCACCAACACCAGCAGGAGCAGGAGCACCAGCACCGGCAGTAGCAGCAGCAATCCCGAAATGGTGTGGTGTTGTCCTTGACTGCGAAGCACGCCCACGCTACTCCGGAGGCACTACGCTAGGGAGTTACCAGTAGCGTTTGATACGTGTGCAAGCTGCCGCTCCGTACTCAGATAAAGGCTTCGGACAGGGGGCAACGCAGCTGTTGTTGTTACCGTTGAGTTCGTTTAGTTGTTCCGAGCACTTTGTCCCGGCACATACCGTGCATCTGACGTAGGTTAGACTTTGGACGGGAGGTTGACGTCGTCACACGGTAATCGGCCAATCGGACCGTGTATATACGTGCACATGTTGCACGGACAGTAGAATAGCTGCGGAGAACGACGACGAGGTTGATGATGATTATAATGATGATGAGGATGATGTTGATGGTGATAATGATGGTGGTGGTGATTCAGTTATACCCCGTCTATTATATCGTCGATGAGGGCCACATCTGGGGGGATGGGGGGGGGCATTTCGAGGAGTGCGGCTGCATCGAGCAGCATGCGCTGGCTCTATTTCTGACATTATATTTTGTATGTTTTGTATGTACACTAGTGTAGTTGTGGTAAATACTAATAATAGTGGGGGGTGGTGGGGATGAAGGTGGGCCTGCAGACCAAACGGACGAATTCAAAACCGGGTCTGGGGCGGGTGGCCAATAAGCGCCCGCGACGGAGAAGACTCCTGCCTTGCAGACATGCCGGAGAACGTGGACGAGTTTGCCACGCAGACCTGCCGAATTGCCTTAGTTAGAAAAAAAGGGCAAAGCGTGTTCGAGAGTAGAAACATCGAGCTGAGCACCCAACGAAGACTCGGGGTTTGGGTGCCGGCCTTCTCGCACGCCCAACCAACCTTCACCGCGTATTCGGAATCAAGGGCGCGGCGTGTATAGGAGCGAAGCGCGAGGTTGGGAACGACACCCTCGCTGAGGGAGGTCGCGGGGCGTAAGAGTAGTCTCCGTGACGCGCGACGACGTGCGAATGGGAGTAACGCCCGAAGCACAGCCTTCCGCCGCAGACTGAATGTCATTGAAAATATATGTCAGATGTGAGAGCAAGCGTTGGCGTCACGCGAAACGAAGAAGCGATAGAGCTAGGCGCCCGTCAGGCTGTCGAAAAGGTGTTCCGTTGTAGCGAGCGGCGACGGCAGTCCGGGCTTCTCGTCGCACGGCACAAACTAGTTTGTGGTTGGGACTTGCTTGCAGAGTATACGCCAGAAAGCGCAGAATTTCGGTGTTCCATGAGAGCGACTGGGGCTGTGCTGTTCGCGCATCAGCTTGTATGAGCGCCGCTGACGGTGGACGACCGGATCACAGTGTCAGCATTGATCACGGTCGAGGCTCTGGTGGCTGAACGGCAACGAGGACGTACGACTAGTCTGGTCGCGCGCGTGTGTATCATATGGGGGCGCAGGTAAGACCGTATAGCGCTCAATCGCAAGCCAAATTCAATTGCAAAAACGCCGACCCCTGTTTCACAGAGCTGTCAATGACTGCAGCAGCCCAAAGTCGTGAATAAGCTGCACAAAACACAGCCTTTTTCTTGACGTCGAAATTTTACAAGAGAGGTTAAAAGAACATGGTCACAATCCCTCTATTGGTGCAAAATACGGCCAAAATTCCAGCCTGAGGGACACCACACTTTAAACGCCTGGAAACATGCCCGCGGCGGCCGGATAAGAGCAAGCCTCGAAGTACAACTTTTAATCAGTACTTGCCGATTGCCAGGAGGCACTCCCAAATTGTTGTTCAACGCTATCCTGACTCGTTACGTCTGCAGCTCCGTCGACGTTTCCCACCCAAATTCGACATCCATTTCTACGACCTCAGCAAGCAGACAACGCTCTTCGCGCATCTCGCCTGCGGACGTGAAAATCATCCGTAGGGCCGTGTTGAGAGAGCGGTAACGTTATCATCAGCGATGACCGGACGCACAAAATCAGATGTCGTCCCTTCCAAGCAGCTCCCACAATCCACGTCGCTGATAGTCGGGAACGTCGGTGAATGCTGCAAATTTTCGCAGTAGTAGTGTTGTGCTCATACGCATTAGCCCCGATGGACCACGCGATTATCCGACGTCATTTTTTTTTCTCCCGAGTTAACGCGAGAGCCTGAGTATATGCCAGGATCAGAGCCTAGGCGGGGGAGCCACCCTCTACTCCTCCCAGATCAATGTCGCTGTCTATTGCACGGAGAGCACCCGCGAGACCTAACGCACCAGAGAACCGATCGCACGGCACCAGTAGCCACGGATAGCCGTGGGTTAGCGTCGGAAACTTGTGTTCGTACTTGCAGCCTTCTTGGCGAGGCCCGCCTTCCACCAGAGGTACTGTAGTTCTCATGTGCAACTCCAAGCGACAGAAACACTGAAGGTAAAGACGTTCATTAGGCTGTATGGCAATCGAAACTCCGTGGTGCCGATATCGGCGATCGGCGCAACATACAAACGCCCATCGCGAGCACCACCGGTACTCTCTTACATCCCCCTGGTCTTAGGCTGTCAGTGCTTTTTTTTCTCCCCCGAATCAGAAGAGCCCCAACACCCAACACAGACCCTTCCTCGTCCTTGCCCGATCGTCACAAGAATAATACTGCTGTACTGTACTGTAGTACGAGTAAGTGTCTGTTTGGTTGTGTGGTGAAAACGCAGGTGGTGGTGGTGGCGTCGAAAAAACGGGTGTTGGATGAATGGAAGGATGGGAAAAAGTGACGGTGATCGTGATCGTGATGCCGACGATGATGATGAGGACGCTTATGACGACAATGTCAAAGATGATGATGACGATGACGATGATGATGTGACCACGGGTTGTCCAGAAGGTCGTTGAGAGTAAAACCTCCCACGGGTTGAGCTGGTTTTGTTTTTAGCAATCCCACACGGTAGGGGTCCCACTTTTAGGCTCAATATTTTCTGACCGGTTGTGCTCCTCACGTGAGTAACCACCGGATACTATTATTATTTTACTGGTGTATTTGTTGTTGGACTACCGCATTGGAAGGTTTGGTCGGGTTGCGCGAACGAATGTTTCCGAAGTCATGTTTCGGGTGGGATATTGAGCTCTCCTCATGTGAGGAGCTCAGAAAACTCTGCTGCGCCCCTACCGTGGGATGACTCTAGTAATAGTGATGTAAGGGTCGTTATTATCGGAGTTTTTTTTTCCAGAACATTGGAGACGTTCTGCCACAATTTGGAAATTTAACTTTCCTGGTATTTTGCCCGCTGAAATATTGTTTATTTTTGGAAATTCTTGAAAATAAATCTCCGATAATAACGGCCCTAAATACTGTACGAGTCTTCTGTGTCAAACACGCAACAACGAACTTATTTTTGGATTTCTTCAGTGCGTTTCTTTGTTTGCACTTTTCCATTCCTTCGGCAGCTTGACCCATTACCATTGACGGTCAATATGCGATTGCATATCCCCTGCGGGCTCACCATTATCGACCCCCCCCCTGCTTGCTTGGCAGCGCTCTTTGATGTTTGGCTTCCTTTTCCTGCCTTTTAATTCCATTATCTGCTAAGATTCCGTTCGCGTCAGTGCCCCTCCCCCCCCAAGCCTTGCCTTCCAGCAAAACGAAGGGGTTGAACTCGCACCAGAGACGTCCTAGCCTCATTTAATACGAGGTGTGAGTCATCCCACGGTAGGGGCGCAGCAGAATATATGAGCTTCTAACATGAGGAGCTCAATATCTCACCCGAAACATGACTTCGGAAACATTCGTTCGCGCAATCCGACCAAACCTTCCAATGCGGTAGCCCCAAAAACATACCAGTAAAACATTAATAGTTTCCGGTGGTTACTCACGTGAGAAGCACAACCGGTCAGAAAATAGTGAGCCTAAAAGTGGTACCCCTACCGTGGGATTGCTCGTGTCGGGTAGGTCAATAGCCGTATATCTTCGGAATACGCGTTCCGATTTCAGGGCGTTTTTGTTTACAAGTATCCATACGTCGTCGCTTGTTCAGCGTTCACAACTATTCAGAGTGGGCTAATTATATATAGGGCAGCGGCCAAAAAAAGGTATACCTCGTCCATTTGCGGCCAAAATCAGGTACATACTTAAAACCAAGTAAAAAACGCACTCCACGTGCGCTGCCATTGGTCCAAAACTCGTTGTACCGGTTTTGCCTCTTCAAAACCCAGGTATACCTGATTTTGTCTACTCTGCTTGACTTTCACCTTTTTTTTGTCGTTTTTAAGCCAATCAGAGGCTCTTCATAGTTCCACCCTATGCCCCCTATACAAATGCCGATGTACGCAGAGACCCCCTTCTCCCTTCGCACCTCGCACTACACGCCACTCGAGCGACACACACACATATCTGCCTGCACACCTCCGCCGAAATAATACGAGATAGAAGGACCCCCTTCGGGATTGTGGTTGACTTGGAATACCAGGGGTGTCGCAAAAGTTGAGAAGGGAGAATACAGCAGCAGGCGTTCGTTCCTCGTACTATTAATATTAATAGCAGTTAGTCGTACGTAGCCACCGGGCGAGCACGAAGAGCATGAAAAAACTCTACTTTGCATTGCAAGGAACGGCAGGTTCGTGGGGTGCGTTTTAAACTTGATTTTAGTATGTACCTGTTTTTGGCCCCGAACGGACCAGGTGTACCTGTTTTTGGCCGCTGCCCTTATATATATATGGAGTGGCATCATTTCCACGGATCTGCATCATCATCTGTACACGTTTCCACGGATTCACTGATCTACAGGATCAGAGTGATCTGCACATTGTCATACATGTTTCCGCTGTGTAGTGATCTACAGGGTGTGATCGTGCTATGATATCATGCGTGTGCCCGGTTGTGAGCAGCTTGTGTGTTATGATCTGGTGTGATACGAGTTAAGGATGTGTGCACGCTCCCACGTAAGTGTTTGTAGGACATACAGCCAGTAGTAAGACTAACTACTACGAATGCTGTACACATATTTCCCAACCCACTCGTAGTACGAGTATGTGCGATCTACAGAGAGTCCCTCACAGGTATATGTAACTGTCGGACTTCGAGTGGAGTATACCCGATGCAGCGTCGCGTGGCAAATTACTGGCAGTTGCAGAGATCTCTACTCACATAACATTGTTCTTCTGCGTGATTCACGGTGCAGTCTACTAACGAACATCGAGGACGATCGCGACTGGATGATAGGTTGGCTATACGCTACGTCGTACGGTGCTATACGGTGTGGTTACCAGGTGGTGGTGCTGGTCGCCAAACCCCTGCTGGTTGATTTGGGTCCCTGGCTCGGGCTCGTCACGTGTTCGATGCATTTGTTCGCGACATGTAGCGCTTCACGCTGCGACGGCACCTAGCTGAAACTAACAGCCCCCCCACTTGTTTTGGCGGGGGCGCGTGTAGTTGTGTACTTCGTGTAGTTCGTCCCTGCGACATGACGACCTCTTTTCCGTCCTTTCTATTGGTGTAAAATCCCGCCGCCAAACTCTAAAAAAACGACAAAAAAAAACGGCCAGGGTCTTTCGGAACTTGGGTAGGCGTTCTTCCGCATGTTTGAAAATAAAAAGCAACAACCTCAACGACCGGACAGAACCTTCTCAGTTCTGCCGTTGTGTCGGGTAGTTCGTGGTGTACACGCCAGCAGTTCTTGTCTCAGTACGCCAGCCACTTCTCCTGAGCGCTACTTTCAAGCACGGAACGAAACAGGGTTGAAGCTACAGGCTTGAGAGCTGCGGAAGCATCGCGGACATTGGGATCAAACTGGTCTGCGGACAGACTCTGTGACAACCTTAGAAAAGAGGCTTCGGCATCGGGGCATCGATCGCATCGGCTGTCGGTCGAACTTGCTATTAATAGCTGTGTGAGCTAGCTGTGTAGAGGCAGGCGGCTGTGCAGCTGCGGCTGAGGAGCGTCCGCTATGATACCTGTAAGAGAGGTGAGTCACCTGGCCCGACGGGCTACTTCCCTCGTCGTTTGTACACTCCCATGTCAGCCTTCGCTCGCGCTGACTATATTCTTGTTCCACTAAACGTGTGCTTCGGGATTGTGCTTGACTCGTGGACATGTGGAATCCCGGTGGTGTCTCAACTACTGCTGTAGTCTCAACGAACCTGAAAAGAAGGGAGAACACCGGCTAGAGAACACAGCAGGGGTTCGTTCCTCGTGCTCGTATATATACCAGCTTATCGTACGTAGCCACCGGGCAAGAACGAACAACATGGAAAACTTCTTGAAAGCCTAGTTAAAAACGAAGCCACCACAGGCAAGTATAAACACGGACCAGCCGAAACGAGCTTATATCATACGTCGTTGGTACTATTTCCCCTCCGTTGGTTGGTGCATGGTGCATGTGATGCATGAGCAACACCGGCCACGCGGGTGTAAACATGCACCGATCACATCCAAATACGAGTGCGTACCAGGTACCAGGTACAGCCAATCCGTCGCACTGGCAAGCGTCCTGGCTGACCCAGCTCGTACTACTAACTGTACATTGCTGTACTGCAGAGCGTACTCCTTCCTGTACGTGTATACGTACCGGTACCAGGTACCTGACCTGGTACATACATGGCGTTTCTGGTGTATGTATACTTCACGGCAGTTTCAGGCGTCGTCAGTCCCACTAAAACTAGCATATTGAGTATTGAGTCTAGACGGCCGTCCATTAGAGGCCTAACGTCGGGTTAAACATGAAATCGGAGCCATTTCACTACGCGAACACGGGCGTTGTAACTCCTGCGAGGGGATCGCTCCGGTTGAAGTTGATCTTTGACCCTGCAAACTGCAAACTCCAGGCCACAATTTTCGTTGTCCCCCACCCTCCCCACTCCCCACTCCCCACACAGCAACAACACCACTCCTCTACCCCCGCGCACTCCACATCACCCCTACTCTGTCGGAAACGGACATCATCAGATATATCTATATATCGCCTACAGCAGGGAGCGTCCTCCTATCGGCTGCTATCGGATGCTACAGTTAGGGCCTGGAATCACTTTTTTTTAGACGTAAAATTCGCCATTTTTCTGTCCGGGGATCTTCAAACTGGAAAAAAGAAACTTTCACGATCAGCCAATCAGCAATGAGGGAAAAACTCAAATTTTACAATAAAAGTCTATTCATAGTTCGTGGATGCACATTTCATTTTTTTCCGACGGCGAGCAGCGAGCAGCCGGACATTCCTCGTTGACTCGTTCGAGCAAAAAATGTTTTTAGCCTGCTGCGTTACAACACACGGACGCTTGAGCGTGAGCTGGCCGCACTTGACTGCTGTAGGAACATTGAGCTCGATGACGGACAGCAGGCCAGTGCATCCCCTGGGGACGGGCATGCATCCAGCCGAGGCTTCGGAAGACTCCTGCTTGCGCGCGACTTCTTGCTGGTCGCATAGCTCAGCCCGGGTGGTGGCCAGCACCGCGTATGACTCACGACGGAGGTCTAGTTGCAGCTTTATGTTGGACTCGTGCTCGTGAATATGAGCAGCTGCGCTTGAGAGCTGTGCCTTCGTCTCAGAGGCCTCCGCGCGACTTTTGTTCCGTTCCTTCACCGCCCGATCGCGGATGGACTCGGCCGCGGCGCGGCCACCGCGTTCGATGGCAGTCGCCTGGCGTGCGACCACCGAAGCTTCGCGCATCGCTTGTCCTGTGCGTTCTAGATAGCTTTCCATCTTTTCCCGACCGACTTTTCTCTTTTTTCCTTTAGTCGTACTTCCTTCGTGTTTTTTTTTGTTTCCCATCACAAAAGCCAATTGCTTGCTGAGCGAAAGGTGGCCAAGAGGCTATTTTGGGATCGAAATTTCTCGACGGCTGCTGAATGAAATCAGCCGCGAGTTGCGCTGTTGTGCGCACCATATCCCAACGCAGTGGAACGACGTTATATATTCTACATCAACGTGAGACAAGTCTTTCCCTCGCTCAAATAACAAGAAAGATGCCAAAACACATGTTATTCCGCCTTAAAAATCGCCATATATGAAACGTATAGGAAAATGAATGTCCATCCTCCGCGTCTACGTCAGTCAAAGGTGTGTGTCAAGTTTCAGCGTTCACCTGGTCTCCACCCCAGAGACTTTTCGAATATAACTTGTACCGTTTACGTAGTGTAAACCCAAGTAATTAGACTTTCTTCTCCTTTCCTATGCTATTTTGATTTTGCCCTGTATTTTGGATTTTTAAAGTGGTGATTTCGAATAGCCTGCCACGTTTTTGGGTCCAAATAGGCCTTGATTCCAGAATCTAACAGTCTTCCTATGTATCATAATATCACAATAGTACTACAGTAGGTTCGTCTCTTTCGCCGCATGCCACACATGATCCGTCCGTGTTTCGCCCAGAAATCTCGCGTGCCTTTCGCCCTCTCTCGTCACGTCCTCCACGATGGCCAGCTGGCAGCGCATGCATGTCGTGGAGCGCGCATCCTCTAGCCGCAGACTGTTCAAATTGCTCTGCTAGCGAAGGATAATACGCTCCCAACAGCCACACTAGGCCGTGAGCAAGGCACTGTTGTAACACACAGCAGTGCGGAGAAAATACTGTAGCTTGATGTCTTTATTATGTCATCCCAGAAATAATAACGAGGCATAGGCAAGGTGGAAAGGTGGAGTGATTAAATAAAATTATTATAAATACGTCAGCTGTGAGTACAACCGATTGAATTGAAGATACTCAACTTTGCGAGCTGCGTAGAATGTTAGTTATATATGTTATGTGTATTGTTCGTGTGGGCTTCGTGATGTACTAGGAACCGTGGTAATTACTACTCGATTTTAGAATGAGACGTTTGCGCGTGTTATGTGTTAATTCCTCATTAAGGATATAGTTCAGTGACTCCCCTGGATACTACCTGATTGCATCAGACTACTCGTATATGTAACCGTCAGACTACTCGCAAGTAACGGTCACTTATTGTTGGACTGTTCGATAAGACAAGCTATATCGAACACCCTCCCTGGCCCCGATGACCTAACAAGCCTGAACAACAATCATCCAATCATGAACACACACACAGAAAATTGCTCTATCCCCAACAGAAAATCGCGGTGTTTCTCATAACTTTCTCTGCCAATAGCCTTCGTGAGGATGTTGGCATGTTGGTCCTCCATCCGAAGGTACTTAAGCGATAAGTCTCCCGTCCCCACCAACTCGCGCAGACAGTGGTACCTTACGTCGATGTGCTTACTGTTTGGCGAGCTCAAGTTTTTTTTTGGCCAAGTCTATCGCCCCTTTGTTGTCTTCAAATACGCCAATACTCGGCGACCACAGACTGGACATAAGGAAAACCAACACTCCTCTCACGTTAAGGGCTTCCTTCGCCCCGTCGGCCATTGCTTTTATACGTACTCCGCCTCAGTGGTGGATAGGGTAACGCACTTCTGCGTTCTAGAGAACCAGGACACAAGCGTACCTCCACAGCAGATGGCTGCACCTGAAACCGAACGCCTGTCGTCGGCCTTGTGTAGTCTGCGTCCACGTACGTCTCTAGGTCGTACTCCAACTTGCTTTCCTTCCTAAACGTTAGGCCCAAGTGGGACGTAGCGTTCAAGTATTCTAGGACTTTCCTAGCCGCTTTTACGTGTATTTCTTTAGGGTCGGGCGAGAACCGCGCAATCGCTCGCACTGCGTTGGAGGTGTCCGGCCTCGTCTGATTCGAAACCCACATTAGACTCCCCACCGTTTCGCGGAAATTCGCGCCCACCACAGTTTCCTCGTCACTCACGTGCCTGAGGTCTAACGACGATGAAGCGGGTAGAGGGCTCGTTTTTGTGATACCGAAACGTTCGATGGCATTTTGAAATGAACTGAGTCTGCGCAATCTCCAGCGTACCCTTCTCCCGGTCCATTTTGTACTCGCTACCCATGTACCACGTTCCCTGACCGAGATGCTTCGTAGGGAATATCAACTTTAGATCTGCCACTACCGAAACTGTGATCTCTTCGGTAGCCGTGATCTTGCTGTCATCCACGTGAACCACCAACATCGCGACAACCTCGTCATTCACCATCAGTAGAAACACGCACGGGTCGGGTCTGCCAAGCATTGCTCAAAACCACACTGGACCAAGGTTGACGACAGTAGCTTATACCACAAGCGACCGCTTTGTTTCAGCCCATAAAGAGCCTTGATGAGTCGGGCTACCTTACCCGACAACCGCCCACACCCAGCGGGTAATCTCAGGAAAATCTCGGTGTCCAACTCGGACTGTATGGAGGCCTGATCAACGTCCAAGTGCCTCAAATCCAAGTCAAGTTTGCATGTCATTGCTGCTAAAAGTCTGTTAGACGTGGTTGATGCAGTGGGGGCAAAATTATCAAAGTAATCAACTCCCTCTTTCTGGCTATAGCTCGTGTTATAGCTACCAATCTCGCCTTATCTCTCTCAATCAGGCCGTCGCCCCCCCACTTCAAGAGCCACTTCGAATCCACAACATTACTACCCTTGAGAGCTTCAGAGATCTCAGCAAACGTTCCGGCGGCCTCTAGTCCATCAAATTCCACTTCCATCGCCACCGTCCAAACGCCCGAATGCTTTGACGACCATGCCGCAGAGTACGACGTCGGTTCCGGTTCCGCCTCTTGTACAAGGCAATCCGGCACCTTTGTCTTTTCACCCCCTGCGTCTTTCGCCGCTAGTAGCGCCTGGTATGTACGGCCCCTTTAAACAGGGCCCGATCGTGCTGACCAGCCCCGCTGCCGCTTCCCGGTTTAGCGCCCTGGTCTGCGCTCTCGTACTTCCCTCCCGAATCTCTTCACCATCGCCCGGTCCGGACAAGGGCGCTCCTAGTTGGCGCGCAGCAGTTCGGGCCGCTGTCGGGGTCGGAGCTCCAGCGTCAGAAGCTGATGCGTCGCTCCCATCCCGGGGTGAAGTGTCGCTGGTGAGCGATTCGCTGCTGCCCGCTTGCGTCGTCGGAGACACCGCACGGATTTGGTGAGGAGTTCCCCTCCACAGTACCGGCAGTGGAGTCGTGGGGGCGGGATCAACGTCCTCCGCCCCTCCCTGCTCAGGCTCATCTTCTTGGTCCATCCTCCCTCCCTGCTCCGGTAGGTCTAGCAGCTGCGGTGGCGGCGCTCTTGCTTCAAGCGTCGCCTCCCACGTCACGTCCCTCGTTTCCACCACCTTGTTTGCCCGCGTGAGCATCCGCAAAGAGTCACTTGGGTGGTCGATACCCGTCCCGAGGTAAAATCAGCTCTCGGCCTGGGGGTGCAACTTCGACGAGCGTTTCCACATCTCATGCGGCGACTTGTTTTCGGGGTTTGTAGTGGTCGCGGTGTGATTCAGGGCGTCACAAACACAGGGCACCGCTTCCGCCCACAGGGATTCGGTCGGCGGTAGTTGAACTCGAGGGAATATTGTAGGCGCTTGGATGCATGCGGCAAGTCCCGCGTTCTGGATGATGCCAAGCGCTCTCTCGACAACACCGTTTTGCTTTGGACTGTCGGTGTTAGTGAATTACGTACAGAACTGTTTGCATACCTCTCCAAACTCCCCACCCAATAGCCCCCCCCCGTTGTCAGACCTTACCATCTCAACCTTCGAGGGGACACCGTCGGTGCGCACATCAGCCAAAAAAAATCTAAACGCGTCTGGTGCATCCGGTTTGTTTAAAAAAAAGTATACCCACGCGTGTCGGGAGAAGTCATATTTCACTAGCATGGCATACCTCTTACCCAACAGAGAAGGGGTTCTCTTTGCCCCGCTCAAGTCAACAAAGAGTCGTCCCAATGTCGTTGACGCTTGCGTCTTAGTGCCGCTGGGTATAGGCTTGCGGTAACCTTTCGCCATTGAACAGCCAGTGCAAGGTCCTCTTAATTTTCCTGACAGTTCCACCTCGAGTGGCTTTGCTGTCTCTCTCAGCAGTAATTCGTTCGAGAGACCATACGCACACTGGAAAAAGTTGATGTCTACAGCTGTCTCAGTATGGGTGTTGCTACAGGGGGCAAGCACGGAAAGCGCCAGGGGGAGACAGATTCTACACCGTCTTCAGGGAGGTTGGGGGTCAAACGGGGGACCGGCACTTTAACGGTCGTCTGGCTCTATCTTGCAAGAAAATCCAGAGTAACTAGATCAGTCACCTGACGCGTGCTACTATAGACGTACGAATAGCACTTTTGGCTGTTTTTTTATCTGAATGACGGGAATCCTTAACCCAAAATCTCCGTAATCTCATTCTTGAGTTGCAGAAAGTTTCCTTTAATATTCGATCAAGACCAGACTGGTGCTACGGTAAGGGGGTCGCTTTTAAGTCGATTATTTTCAGCGGATGAGAGCCAGCCACTCCTGCCGAGTGACCACATTTCTTCGCGTTTTTTTTTCAAGTATAAACGATTTACGCTGTCGAGATATGCACCACCATGGTGCGCTCGCTACTCTGCGACGACAACATATTCCTGAGTCCAGTTGTGAGCGAGGTACCGAGGCACTCGCCCGAGTGGAGTAAACGTGGTAGTGAAAATCGGGCTAGCCCCCCTACCGTAGCACCAGCCACCATGGGATTGTCCATCGGGTACATACGTAGCACTTTTTGTTTTTCAACTATTAATAAAAACAGTGACTGGAGTGAGGTGTAGATAGAGCTCCTCAAGTGACCACCCTCAGACCTGTACCGTAGCATGCGTCACCTTCAAACCTCAACCTTCCATCGAAAAGAGAAACACGCAAGCCTTCCTCTTCCGTCGTGAATCTTACTCCCAGCTCATGAGCAGCCATCAGCGGAAACAGGTTGGACGCGATGTCCGGCACGTAGGCCACATTCAACAGTTTTGGCAGTCAGATCTCCTGGGAATACAACGGTCAGTGTGCCATACCCCACTGCATCGATCAGATGGTTGTCACCAATCCTGACCTTGTCGTCGCTCAGTCTGACATCGCTCAAAAGGTCAGCTGAGTGAGTCATATGAAAGGATGCACCACTATCCGCTCTCCACTTCTCACCCATGCCTTCACTGTATTCCTCATCACGCAAGTCATCATTCGTATCAAGCATGCATTTCGCAAGACAATACACAGTCTCACCGCCGTTGTTCTGGTCCTGGGATCCTCCGCCGCACGTCTGCTCTGAATGAAGCCAGGGGGATGCGAGCCTTGCAATTTTTCTAGCTGTGCCCGGGCTCTCTAGGCAACGGGTGCATTTCCCTTTAACTTTGTCGTAAGCTGAGGGAGATGATGTTTGTTTTGGGGCGGGGGATTTGCTGCTACCTTCGGTCCTACCCTTGCTCGAGGTGGGAGTGGTGGTGGTGGTGTTGGTGTTGGTAGTGGTGGTAGTGGTGGCGATGTCGATCGTGACGGAAGTGGTGGCGGTGGCGATGGCGTGAATTGCAGAAGTTTAGACAACCCGCGATCCCCAGCGCGAGAACGCTCGATGAAGCGGGAAGGGACGTGCTCGTGGGACGAAACGATGCCACAACAAATGCGCCGCCGGAATACGTGCGTGAGGGGGGCGACATGTTAGGGTAGGGTAGGACAGGGTAGGGTGTACGAGGAGGGTAACGTAACGTAGGGTAATGTAACGTAACCTAGGGTAGGGTAGAGTAGGGTAGGGTAGGGTAGGGTAGGGTAGGGTAGGGTAGGGTAGGGCAAGGCAAGGCAAGGCAGGGTAGAGTAGGGTAGGGTAGGGTAGGGCAGGGTATGATGGGTAGGGCAGAGCAGGGTAGGGTAGGGTAGGCACGGGAGCTCTGGTAGCTTTTGTTTTTAAGGTAGCAGGGGTTATGGCGTTGGACTGCTTTGTTGGGGGCGTACAAGGGGTTATAGTGGCGGGGAACGGTGTTACGACTTGTGGTTGGATAGCTACATGGTGCTTCGCCGCGCTTGTCCTGGAGTTGGTACGTACACGTGCCTCTGCACAGAGGAAAGGCGTGTGTTTTTTTTTTGTGCCAATTTTCCCCAAGGGTTTGTCTGTGTCCGTGTGTCTGTCTCTGTCTCTGATTTTGCGTGTATTTCGGTTCGCGTGTGCTTGTCTTCTTCTGGCCTCCTCATCTCTGTCCTCTTGCGTGGCTCGCCTCCTCTCCTTCCATCCTACCCCACCAGTTAGAAATATGTATACAGGTATACAGGAATACATTTTTTTTTTTCTTGGTATATAGGTTGAGTTGGTGTCGGTTGGCAACGACGCGGTAAAACACGCCAATCACTGCGTGAGCTATTAATAGACGACCACGGTACCGCCTTTGGTTTTTGGCGGTCACCATGGCTGGCGGTCGAGTTAGATCATTTGTGTGGGTTAAAAGCTTAACTCCGCACAAGGGAAATGGTTGTGTCACGTAGTGTGTACCAAGTATACGGCAAGGCACCCACGAAGCAGCTACATTGTATACCCATTGCTGTCTCTAGAAGTGACCACACCGCAAAACAAATCCATCATTTCGACGTTGTTATCCATGTGCAAGAATCCGTCTCACAAGCGGTTCTTAGTAGGATGCAACTCACCATTCGTGCGACTCGCCGAACACCCCACGGCGCTTCGCGCTTGGTACTAGCGATGTCTGCCTGGTCCGTGAAAACCCGACGTGCTCCGCCCCAGCATTGTAGGGATGCGATGGCTCTTGGTCATACGACTACGGCCGTGCATAACATGAGTACACCTCCCCCCTCCCGCTCGCGTGTTGTACTCCCAATTTGTTTCTATTTTTCCAGGAAGACTCGAGGGACGAGCCTCGACCCTCGCTGCCAAGAAATAAGAGGAGGAAGCAGCAGCAGCAGCGACTGCAGCAGCAGCAGGAGGAACAGCAGGAGGTGGAGCAGCAGCAGTCGCAGCAGCCGCAGCTGCAACAGCAGCAACAGCAGGAGGAGGAGCAACCGCTGTCGCAGCAGCATCAGCAGCAGCTGCCCCCGCCGCCGCTGCCGCCGACGCAGCTGCAGGTGGTGTGGCGGCGGCCACGGCGAATATCGCATCAGGCGCAGCTGCCGTGGAAGCTACCACGCCGGTTCAATCTCGTCCCCAACGAACAGAGAGCGCGCCGCCGCGTTTCCTCCAGCGCCAGGCAGCCGCCGCAGCAACAGCAGCAGCAGCAGGGGCAGGCACAGCAGCAGGAGGAGCAGCAGCTGGGGCAGGCACAGCAGAAAGAGGAGAAGGAGCAGCAGCAAGTGGAGCAGCAGCAACAAAATCAACAACCTCCGCAAGAGGGGGAGAAGGAGCAGCAGGAAGAGGAGCAGCAGCAGCACAAGCAACAAGAACCACCGCAACAGGAGGAGCAGCAGCAGGAAGGGGAGCAGCAGCAGCAAATTCAACAACAACCACCGCAAGAGGAGGAGAAGGAGCAGCCGCAGGTAACACGGAAGCGACCACGCCGGGTCGTCCCCCCTCCGAACAGACAGAAAACGCGCCCCCGCGTCGTCAGGGACGAGTCCGGACCCGCCATGCCTAGAAATAAGAGGAGGAAGCTGCAGCAGCGACCGCACCAGGAGGAGAAACATCAGCAGGTGGAGCAGCAGCAGCAGCAGCAGCAGCAGCCGCAGCAACAACATCGGCATCAGTATCAGCAGGAATCGGAGCAACCGCAGTTGCAGCAGCATCAAGAGCAGGAGCAGCAGGAGCAGCAGCTGCTGCCACCGTCGCCGCCATCGACCACGCAGCTGCAGGTGGGGTGGCGGCGGCCAGGGCGGCTATCGTATCAGCCTCAGCTGCCGTGGCCGCTGCCACGAACGCCCGACATCGTTCGCAGCGAACAGAACGCGCGCCGCCGCGCTTCCTTCAGCACCAGGCAGCCGCCGCAGCAGGAGTCGGAGCCGTTCCAGCCGCCGCCGCCGCCGCCGCCGTCGCAGTAGCGGCAGCAGCAGCAGCAGCAGCAGCAGCAACAACAACCACAGGAGGAGGAGGAGCAGCCGCAGGTGACATGGCAGTGACCACGCCGGTTCGTCCCCCCTGCCAAGAGACAGAGAACGCGCCCCCGCGTCGTCAGCACCAGGCGGCAATGATTCGCTGGAGACATGATTTTCGCAGAGGACGTGTTGTGACGCGCGCAGTGATTGGTCGGTCGATTGGTAGGTTGGTGGCAGTGATATCATTTGTCCATTGGTTGATTGGTTGGTTTGGTTGTGAAGCAACTGAAGGGTCGAGTGGTACTAATACGTTGGTTGCGACGAGATGATGGGTCGGCTGTGACGTGTGGGGTGGGGTGGGTGGGTGGGTGGATTGTGAGCTCTCAGGCTCTCTCTGCTTTCTCGGCTCCGCCGTTTCCGGTCTGAAGTTGCCTTGGTTTGTGGTTTGCCCCTTGGCGGTTTGGCCTTTGGTTCGACTTTAGGCTTGGCCTTTGGCTTGGCCTTTGGCTTGGCCTTTGGCTCGGCCTTTGGTTCGACTTTAGGCTTGGCCTTTGGCTCGGCCTTTGGTTCGACTTTAGGCTTGGCCTTTGGCTCGGCCTTTGGCCTTTGGCTCGGCTTTTGGCTCGGCCTTTGGCTCGGCCTTTGGCTCGGCCTTTGGCTCGGCCTTTGGCTCGGCCTTTGGCTCGGCCTTTGGCTCGGCCTTTGGCTCGGCCTTTGGCTCGGCCTTTGGCTCTGCCTTTGGCTCTGCCTTTGGCTCTGCCTTTGGCTTGGCCTTTGGCTCGCTGATTGGTGAGTTTTCGACCAGTTTAAGGTGGCGGCTGAGGGCAGGGGGGGAGGGGGAGGGGGTACTCATGTCATGCATGGCCGTAGTCGTATATATGACCATAGACACTCGCATCCCTACAATGCCGGGATGGAGCATGTCGGGTTTTCACCGACCAGGCAGACATTGCTTGTGCCATACTCTAAGCACCGTGGTGTTGGGGGAGAGGGTGAGGGGGAAGGGGAGGTGAGGGGGGGGGGGGGGGGGGG
>MEHQ01000169.1:490619-612387 GCA_008828725.1 Saccharina japonica | reverse complement strand
GGGGGGGGGGGGGGGGGGGGGGGGGGGGGGGGGGGGGGGGGGGGGGGGGGGGGGGGGGGGGGGGGCGAGGCCCGGTTGACCCGCCTTCATGTTGACTTGTGGCTGTGTGTGTCTGTTGCAGCCATGCAGTGGCCTTTTGTAATGCAGATGCGACGTAATGGGTGAGTCCGTGACGTTTAGGTCAGCCCGACACTTGTCGTTGCCCCACCGCAGAAAGTTACGTAATTTTGTTGCTTCTGTGGAGTGGGGATATGTCACGTTAGGCCAAGGCGCTGGGGATCTGATATGTATGGTAGCCGAACAGGCTCGGGATCATATGTGGTACCGGAAGGGGTTCGATATTCTGAGTGATGGCTGCCAAGGCCTGGCTCCTCCTGTTGATCAACCATGGTACCCCAGCTCAGAGAGTCGTGGCTTTTGTTGTGTAGATCGGGGACGGGGGACGGTTTACGAAGGGGTCTGGGATCGGGTGTATGAACCGGAGGGGTGCGGGATTGGGTGCAGTATTAGCCGAAGAGGTCCGGAGATGGGGGCGATGATCGGAGGGTCTGGCGCCAGGAGGAGCCTGCTCCTGGCGTGATCACCCATGGTGCCGCCATCCGTTGGTAGAGGTGGCGGTTAAAAACTTTATTTTTGTATTGGTTGTAGACAATTGGGAGTGCGGAGGAGAGGATTTTGTTTGGTTGTAGACAACTGAGATTGCGGGGGGTATTTTCATGTCATACGTGGCCGTAGTCGTATGACCGTAGACCCTCGCATCGGTACAAGGCCGGGACGGAGCACGTCGGGTTTTCACCGACCAGGCAGGCATTGTATCAAGCGCGAAGCGCCGTGGGGTGTTGGGCGGGGGGGGGGTCTGCCGGCTTGGAGCATATCTCTGCCGCAACTTTACCCTTTTATATACTGTGAAAAGTATCCCACATTACCTTTGAGTACGAATTTGAAGTAGGTTTGCAGTCCTCGTGGGGTTATCAGCAAGAACACCTTGGATGCGTGCACGTATCGTGCCGGACATGGCGTTCAGTCTGGCTTTGTTGTGAGTTTGTGGGTGTCGTTATTATTTGTGTAATATGTATTCATATGTGTCCATGGCTTGCCACGAGCGAGGGGAGAAGGCTCGAAACAACATAATACATGCCAGTATAAAAAAATGAGACGTGGTGGCGGTGATGATGATGACGAGCGGGGGGGAAGGCTCGATATATATAAAAGGGCAAGACGTGGTGGCGGTGGTGGTGGTGGTGATGATGACAATGCCGGCGCACAAAGCATAATATCACACCTGATAAATACGCTTAATTCCTCGAAAAAACATGAAGTGTGTCGTGGAGAATGTTTGTCTGTTGATGTGAACCGAAGCGTGCGACCTTGTTCTTAACTCTTATAGCGCTCGTTGCAGGTAGAGACCACGCACAAACGAAAGGGTGGGGGGAAGTCGAAAAGAGAAGGGTGCCAGGTGGTGTGTGTATACTGTACTGTATACTGCACGTGGGTGGCGAAAGGCCAAAGACGTGGTAAATGTATCATATATACGCATGCACTTTAGGAGCATGTCTGCCTGTTACACTGTTCATTGAGGATAAAATTACCCATTTTTTGGTCTTTGCTTTTGCCAGAAGAGATAACACAACTAACTGTTGTGTGAGTTGACCTTGATTTCCCTCTTCTTGCGTCGAGTATTCATATTTTTTTCGTTACTAATCTTGTTTTTCCTTAATATTTTTGTGGTGTCTTTAGGAAAACTGCGGCCCGGAAATGCCCCTCTCTACGGATATATATATACATACGTACCATCAGGGATTTTTGACGACGGCAACCACTATACCTGTACATACCGTTTTTTGGCGATTATGACCAGTTAGTTACGGACACGGTGTGGACTTTTGCTTTGAGAAGACCCCGCAAACTGGGAATAGAGCACTAATTACTCTTACTAGCGGTACGGCCACGGCTCCGCCCGTGGCGCTAGTTACTCTTATGTACGTGCGACGTGTTTGCAAGTCTCAAATGCGTGATCGCAGCAGCTGTAGTGGTTTAAGAACTATTTTAAGTTAAACCAATCGTCGTGCAGAAGCGAGAGCGCACATCGGAGCAGAGATCACAAACCACTCGATGTTAAAGCATCCAGGGTCTGCACCGGTCAGGCTGCTATTCATAGCAATAATAGCAGCAGCTAACGGTGACAGATAGTTTTTTTTTCTCTTTTTTTTCGACGCTATGTTCACAGCATCATTATATTGCGGTCACTATGTTATGTAGTGACCAGGTGGTAATAATGCGTCGTGAAAACGAACCATGCAAACAGGTCAGCATCCAGTGAAGACAAGCAGAGTGGATGAATCACGGAAGAACCCGGGAGATCATGACAAACAATGGCGAAAGGAGACTTTCTCCGTCACCCCTCTTTGTTTTGGCTGTTTTGGTTGCAGTAGCCTTCACCGCACCACTGAATTATGATCTAGGATAAAGTATGGAAATCGGGGAATATTATATTATATACCTTTTAGTGTGGTCGACCAATTTTTCAAAATAAAAAAACGCCTCATTTTTTCGAGACAAAGCTCATAAGGGTCGGGGCGGGGACGGGGTTGGGGTTAGGGTCAGGGTTAGGGTCTAAAGTAGTGTTTTCGGCGTTTTTCTAAATATTCGGTCTCATAACACTGGAACCACACGCGGGCCACAACCAAGTCCCCGATTTCTACACTGTATCCTATATAATAATTCAGAATTGCGGTAAAGGCGACTCTTTGGTTGTTTTGTTTTTGTTTTGTTTTTTATCGTCATTTTTGTACTCTTCAGCTCAACTCTTATTCCTATTAATACATACCGTCCATACAGTAAGAGGTTTTATGTACCCTCCTCAGCAGCCCTCCTGCTCCTGCTGGACAAGCCGTCCGTTGTCACAGGAGGTGACTTTCCTTCTCCCAGGTACTTGCTTTCATTTGTATCGCGCACAGGGTTCAACTCATTCAGCATTGTTAGCACTGCTCGCCGATTTTCATCGAATCAACACACTGTCGTTTGACGACATTGTAGATATGTATGTGTATTTGAGTTGAGTCTCCCACGAGTACCCTCTCCTAGGGGCGTGTTCTTGTTTTGCTTGTTTTTTTATACGAACGATAGGTCAATCGCTATGACAGCAATCGCCAAACCTCCAAAAAATAACGTGTTCGTTTTTTTTTTCTTCTTATTTGCTCCAACGTCGGGCCCATCGTGGGTCGTGGTGGATGTTCCGGGATTATCTGGGAATGTTGACCTCCGCCCCCCCCCTTCTGTCTACGAAACCGCACGGAGAGCACGGAGCGCGATCAAGACCCCAACACCAACCAAGGAGCCACCCGTACCCTAATGAATACTACCAGGTACGCAAGTACGAGTACGATTAACTGCTGTAATACCACTCTCTCTGTAGTGCGGAGATGTAAGCACCATTAGGTATAGGATTTTTTTTAATACATGAACGGTGTTTACATCACCAGCCATAGTGGCGCATAACACCTATTCAGTGACACACACAATCGACCCACACAAAACAATAACCAATATATAACATCCAAGTACAAGCAAACATACATACGTACGTAATTCACACCGGTAGCACCTGATGCTTGATTGACCGCCACCGGCACCACCTGATACTCGACGACCGGGACCCCCTGATGCTTCATTCTCGAGAGCTCGCCACAGAAGATTGAAAAAAGGTTGAGTCGGGCAGAAACGACAACAAAAAACACGCACAACCGCCGTCCTTAAGTGCCCAGACACGTCCGTTCGTTCACGTACGTGGTATATATATACTGTAAATGTAGTACTCGTTACACGGAACCGACCACACATAAAAAATATAATACACTATAATACAGTACCGGCCCTAAGGAAGAAAGAGCCCAGCAAGAAACTCAGCCTGAGATTTCCGGGGGAACGAGAAATTCTCGAACGGTTATACTGAAGTTAGTGTGGACCACACCCTTTCTCAAAAAAGAAATCGGTCAAGCTATCCTGGGCCGGTACCCCCGTTTCACGGTACGGTACACTAGTGTAGTAAAACCATAGTGAGGCCAGGCCAGGCCAGGCCAGGCCAGGCCAGGCCAGGCCAGGTCGACAGGGAGAAAAGGACAGGGCGAAACCGACAGTCACAAATGCGAAAGGGGGGAAAGTGCCAGGCCCCCAGCCCACCACCCAGTCCACATCCTCCGCCACCTACTTCTGTATGTACTTGCAAAAAACGTTGCACCAGCATTGATTCCCCGCTGAGAAAACAAGACGCCTTCCACGGTGTTTTCCCTTCAAACGAAACCGACCTTTCCGAAAAAAAACTACAGCATACGTCTCTTGTCTGTCTGTCTCTCCCTCCCTCTCTTTGTCTGTCTCTCTCTCCCTCCCTCCCTCCCTCTCTCTCCCTCTTTCTCTTGCTCTCTCTGCTGCTGCTGCCATATGGACTGCTAGCCTCGTCGCCCCCCCCCCACGTAAACCAAAGAAGCAAGGCGCTGTAGCTACCGTAGCTCTTGATCGGGGTCCTTACCCCCAGACCCCAACCTACAGTAGTGTACAGCGTACTCACTAGCAAAGTGTAAATATAGTAAAATAAAGCACGAAACGCGAGGTCCAACCGATTGCTGGTACTCTCGCGCCCGTTTGGGCTAGCCCTCCCGCGGTTGGTTACTCGTACAGCCGTTCGATCGTTTGCTATACAGCCTTCCGATAACGTAACACCTCGGACAGATCAGACAGATCATGACCTAGTTCCTCTAGTTCCTCGCCGGCCGTTGTGAGGGGTTGTGCAGGGTCTGTATAATACAGATCCAACACAGCAAACACGTGATAGATCATGCAGAATATACGGTTCCCACCCGGCAACAGGAGCTGACCATACAGATCATACAGATCATACAGATCATACAGATCAGGAACAGACTTGCCTTGAGAGATCTAGACTATCACAAGTGGGAATCGTTGGTCTATAAGTGATCTGCCTGAGGTGTGGATGATTTACTAGCCTTGCGCTCGTGTGCTAGCCTCCAAGTCGTTTGCCAGGCTTCCGACATGCTAGCCTAACGGCCGTTTGCTAAACTTTCCGCCTTCCCGTCCTTTGCTCGCCCCACGCCCGACAGCAAACAGCGAGAGCAAAAGAGAGTGAAGGCAAGCTGTTCTCCTGTTGCATCATATCGTATCGTTACACCTACTGGTAATTGTTATCGACCACCTCCGCTCGCCTTCTCACTGCTCGCCGCGCCCGCCGTTTCAACTTCAACTTGAGCTTGAACCTCAACTTGAACCTTGCGTGTTGGGTACGTACGTAAGTGATGGTGTGCTTCTTCGATATTCTGCAAAATATGTAGCGAACGCCGCGTTGTTCAAGGCACCAGCCAGCGTCCGCGTAACCGCTTTCCAACATCCAAACGTTTCCTACCGTACAAGGCGACAAGATGACATCCTGGCGTACTGGTGCAGCATGACATCACGGCGTACAGCATGACATACCTGACGTGCTGGTACAACATGACATACTACACGACATATCGTATGTACTGACGTACAACATGACGTACGTAATGACGTACAACATGAACATGACACGATGACGTACAGCATGGCATGTCATCATGATGTCGTGGGACACCCAGACATCGATAGTCACGCGCTATCTCGAAACCAACTCTTGGGCCGAGCTATAGATATTTCCACCACTGCTGAAACAGGTGGACCTCCCCCCTTAATCTCCCACCCCGATACCAAGATCAGAATATCAAGATCGATACTAAGATTAGGACATCAATATCGATACCAAGATCAGGACGTGAACGATACCACCCAAGCTACAAGTCACAAAACAAAAACGGACACATCAAAAAGAGCATGGGCACGCCGCGCGTGCAACAGCGGGTTCAAAAACCATCACCAAAGAACCACCCAACCATAAACAGAAACAAACAAGCTACAAATTGCAGACAGCGGTGGTTAAAAACTAAGCTATTGATAGCACATGTCAACCGTTGGGGAGGAGCAACGACCGGCAAACGCAGCGGGGAGGGGTGCAGATGCCTATTTCGGTTTATCATCGCAAGCAGCTTCTGGTTTGCCAACCCCGTGAACGATGGACCCCGCCGTTTCCTCCCGGTACACCACAATACAAACGCCATTTGCAGCACAAAATAGAAACCCCGACGAACAAAAAAACAACACATCTGGCCTACATAAGACAACTGTTTTTGTTTCACCTCTTGTCGAGGACTTTGAGAAACGCTAACGGGAGACCTCGCGATGGTTCCAACTATAAGCCAACTACTAGGCAGCGGGGCTGCTGGAAGGCGACGCGGGAGAGGAAAATAATCAGAATTCCGCCCGAAAAATCGCTCTCTTTTTTTTTTCCTTCTTAAAAGTATTATTTGCTACGTGTGATATCACCACCTGCTCGGCCCATGAACGGGTCAAAAGAAGGGAGACTAACCGGCCACAAACCGAGCCTAGCTCACCGAATAAAACCCCCTTACTCTTGGTGCTCAGGACTAGCTTTTTTGTTTATGAGCGTCGAGGCAACAACAAAAAAAACAGGCGAGCGCACTAAAATAATCCCCTTTGTTTTTTTTGTTCTGGGCTTGGTTCTGTGTTGTGGGTCGTCGAAACAGCCCCCCCCCCAAAAAAAAGCGAGCGCACTAAAACAAACCCCCTTGCTCTTGCCCTGGACTTGGTTTTGGGCCGTTCGTCGGGATGAGAAGCCACAATACGTATGCAGTGGAGTGGTCTGAGGCTATTGGTCTAAGCTCCCCAAACTTTGACAGCGTTGTCCTTGGATCCGGACACGAGCCTGTCGTTGAAGACGCTCAAAGACCACACCCCCGAGCAGTCCAAGGTCCGGCAGCAAACCCAGTCTGGCCCCCAGACCCGGATGGTGTGGTCGCTGCTTGCCGAAACCTAACAGCACCAGAACATGAAGGTAGGCGTCAAGCGGGAAAATATTAATATTTAATAGCGCCAATACGAGTAGAGTCACACCGCAACAACAAAAAACGATGAAAATCGGCGAGCAGTGATAATGCTGAACCGGGAGACGAGGGACGAGCAAGAAAGCCTTTTTGGCTTGATCTTGTATATAGCGACCTTAAACGCCGAGCACTGCGGTTATATCAACTGTCAAGGAAGAGCTTGCATCAGTGTAAGCGCCACCATACCACCATACTGCGCTGCGCGCGCCGTACACCTCCCTCCCTCCCTCCCTCCCTCCCTGAGTCGCACTCCGGTCACTCATTAAATATGAAATACTGAATGTTGAATAAATACTAAAGATGAAATAATTGTGAATACCAGGTCCTATCCCCTATAGACCGTACCGCCTCAATATCACTATAATCCTTTAATGACGTCCTGGCTCCTCGGGGGCCCTCTGAGATTACCTCGTATT
Source organism: Saccharina japonica (assembly GCA_008828725.1). NCBI lineage: Eukaryota > Phaeophyceae > Laminariales > Laminariaceae > Saccharina > Saccharina japonica. Next base: position 604,985 of record MEHQ01000169.1, on the reverse strand, counting down.
GCTGACCCCTGAGAGTGTGGTAAAGCCACACAACCCACCCACCTCGGTGTGTCTCCACACACAAACACCAAGAAAGAGATAAATCTGCTGCGAGACTACCGTCCCACATTTGGCGTCGTCGGCAGGACCGGCCAACGACGTAGCAATTTATTGTTGGGGTCATCTTGGGGCATTATTTGGCTGATAAACCAACACCAAATCACCAGGTTGGAACTGTACCTGTTGATATCGGGTCCACCTGTTGCCTTTCAACCTGGTGATTTGGTGTTGGTTCATCAGCCACATAAAAGCACAAGATGATCCCAACAGCAGCCTAGCTCGGACCCATATAGCACTGACTGTGCCATCGACTGCTTCCATGGATGCGGCACTACGCTGCGCGCTGTCTACGGCCTCTTGTATGGACTTGCCGTAATGGCCTATCCGTTGCAATTCAAACAGACCAGGAACGGCCATACCATGGCCTCTACCTTGTGGCCTGTACGGTGTGGTACGAACATACCAGATATCAGGAACGGCCATGCCACGTCCAAATGTGGGGCGGTAGACCCGCAGCAGGTTATTACTGGCCTTTCTTCCTCCCTATCATAATAAATATTGAACATTATTAAATAGTAAATATTGTATATTCAATATTCAATATTAAATCTCAAATCCTGAACCTGAAATCTCAAATCTTGACCATTAAATACCACCCCCTATATACTCTTCGTCTCGCCGATGCTGTGATCGTCTTTTCCCCTCTTATTTCGACATTTTTTTCCCGCTCTCACGTCTCAAAGGTTATTGTTCCGACACCCCTCCCCCCTTCTCAAGTCCCTTCTCATGTCCCAGAGGGGTTCAAAACTACTGTATATAACTAATTACGCTGTAATGGTATTTTTTTCTGGACATCTTCCCCTTAATAAATCCCAAAAGTTGGTTATTTGTTTTTTTTCGACACCCAAGTGGTGTTGTTAATAATCACCCAAGTGGTGTTGTTAACAATCACCCAAGTTTGCAACTATCATGACTATACTATTTAGCCAACTAAAACACTTGCAGTCGCCGTATAGTGAAGGCAATAATAAGGCAACTACTTGAAGAAATTACACCCAACTCACAGCCCTGGCCAGAGGGGTTATATGTACACAATGTTTAACTCACGAGCTTCCCCTCCAATACGGTAAGCGCGTAGACCGGCCCGGCGTGATCTTCGAGCAGCTTTTCGCATCCCCACGTCTGAGTCTCCCACACCCGGATAGTGCTGCGCGATAAAAAAACGACCAAACCACGAAAGAGCAAGCAAAAACAAAACAAAACAAATTAACACAATCGAAGGCGTATTAGCAACATAGGTGCAGGGGGGGGGGGGAGCAGGGCGCGGTGTACTCATTGTGATACATGAGCGTAGTCGCATGACGTATGACCATAGACCCTCGACTTCCTTCAATGCCGGGACGGAGCACGTCGCGCTTTCGCCGACCAAAAAGACGCTGCTTCCTTGCACCATGCGCGAACCGCTGCAAGGTGTTGAGCTAGTCTCATAAGGGTGAACTGCATCATCTAATCACAACAAGAACCGCTTGTGAGGCGGATTTTTGGCATCTTGCGCGTACTTTCTTGCACATGGATGACGACATCGTTGAATAACTTGATTTGTTTTCGGGTGTGGCCACTTCCACAGCGTGGGGGCGTTTCCTTGCTGTACCTCTTTGGCCCTTTACGATAGGGGGGTACTGTACCTCTTTTTGGCTAATTTTGTTTCTGAATGACCTATCAATGACTCCTTAAACCCAAAATCGTTATGGCTGGGCACTGGCACAGTATGTACTGGCAGTAGTAATCTACTGGCAGTAGTTATCTACTGATTGACCCGGCCAGTATATTCGCCAGTAGGTTTTTTCTCATGTTCGTCCAAGAAACACGCCATGTTTTAGCACGGAAACCCACCAAATGCGTTTCGGAAGGAGAGAGGAGAAAGGAGAGACAATATACTGCTGCAATCCAGTATACTGCTTGATTTGACGAAAGTATACATCGCTACTGACTGAGTCAGACAGTGCCCAGCCCTAAAAATCGTCGGAATGCCATTCTTGTTTCTAAGCAATCGGATTTTTTGTATGCCTAAGTAGGCCAAACCATGAAATGTTTTTTCCTTAGGTTGGCCTTTCATTTTGATCAACATCAGCTTTTGGGTGGGGGTATATACTATAATCAAGTGATTATCATAACCTCGGAAAAAAAGGGTGCACGTGTCGTACCGTGGCACGTGTCTGTGCTATCAATGTATTAATGTATTCATGTGTAGGCCTGAGTTGCTGTGACTTGTCGGTACTATTAATAATGCTGTATGGACGCAATAGCCTTTGTGGGACCCCATATCTACTACTCGTATAACAATAGTATTAATAGTGTATATTGTCCATTAATAGTGAATATTGTTTAGTAATAGTACAAACTACTATTGGTAGAGTCTGAGAATAGTGTCTGCTAGAAGTGTCTCAATCGTTAATACTCGTAGTGTCTATTAATACCTGGTAGTGTCTACAACATTACTAGTGCCGGTTAATATAACGGCTACTTGCATACCCCAAGTATTGTATGTTGATGTTTGGACTGACCTATCGATGGAGCCGCTGATAAGCCGATCACCGATCACGGCCAGGGCCCAAATTTCATCGCCATGGCCGAGAACCTCCTTGTGGCACGTCCAGTTATGCGTGTTCCACACCTGTCCCACGCCAAAACAAAATAAAATAAACAAAAAGCAAAGCGGTTTAGGAGCAGTTTTCTTCTGCGTGCAAGACAAACAACACACCCTCGGATCTTTCCTCTACAATATGCACATGGTACCGGCATGTCAGCGGACACCATACACTACCAGGCATACACTTATACCAGGTACCAGGTTACATTCTACACAGATCCTGCACTACATCTCGTAACGGCAGCCTATCAATACCGAAGTATATAGATAGATACTGTAGATAGATCACGGTCTAGCCGAGGTGTGCCATATGAATATTCGAATTAGCCAGTACCTGGTACAAAATAGCTCAGGTATCAACGATAAACCCTTCAGCTCGTATCCACGGTTAAATATTTCAGCTGTGAAATACCAGTATATACATCAAGTACGTGTCCTCAATCTTCAGCAAACATCAAATATGACCCCAGAAGATCGCTAGACAACAACGGACAATACTGGCACAGCAGTAGACGATGCCTTCTCGCCCCGGATACACCTCCGCACTCAACTCCGATGGGGTTAAAATAATACCGTGAGGGGTTGGGCGGTGGGTGGGTTGGTACGTGGTTGAGTGCTGTCGTGTCTGCGTTGTCCCTGTTCTGTTTTGTAATATGTTTACCCGCCAGTAATATACAACAGCACCATGCTCCTCACTTACGTACTACTGTACTGTTGTACTGTTATAGCACATGGTGTGGGTGGGTTGGTGGGTGGGTGGGTGGATGGTTGAGTGGGATGGATGATCACCTTAATGCCTCCGTCCGAGCCCGACACCAGAAAGTCTCCGCAAGTGGCGAGAGCCAACACCCCGCAGGTGTGGTCCGCCTGGTGAATCGTCACCTAGACAAGGCACAAGGGACAAGGCGCAACACACAAGACGTAAGGCAGAACAGGTAACTGGTAAGCGTAGCCGACCAACGATCACTCCACCAACAAGCGCACGAACCAACAAGATAGCCAGCGGACGAATCAGCACTCGAATCAGTGGACGAATTATTAATAGCATACGAGACGCATGCTACAGTAGAGGTGCACCATGTTTTTGCCTCATAAGGGTGGTCACTTATTGACTTGAGGAGCTCTGTACCTCACCAGAAACTGTTTTTGGAAAAAAACAAAAGTGCCACACGATCAACAATTCCGTGGACTTAACGTAAAAAATGAAAACTAGTGCAACGCAGGAATTAATGTCTGATCTGACGACTTTGGGTAAAGGAGCCTCTTCATTCCGGAACAATTTCAGCGAACATGTGGCACGCGTCACGACTAGTGCGTGAATCAGCGTATGAATCAGCAGAGCGCCATTAGCTCACGAGTTAACGTACGGGACGACTCAAACGCGAAGATCAGCGGACGAACCAGCGGACGAATCAGTGCACACAAACGATCGAATGGTGCCTGCCTAAGTTCAGGATATATCAACCAACTATCTTAGATCCCAAGTCCGAAGTGTCAGGTTTCAAGTTTCAACCAATCACATCGTTTCTAAAGAGGTCTCCCTCGATCATATTGTCAGACAAAAATCAGCGTGTCTCAACCAATCAAGACCGTCTCAGTGAAATCAGCTTGTCTCAAGTCTCAAACCAATCTCAATGTATCAACCAACCAATCTGGTTCGGGTTAGCTTTTTTACCTCGCATTGCCAGTTGGCAGTGTTCCAGAGCTTGATGGTCCCGTCGTCAGAGCCCGAGGCGAGTCTTCCGTTGCACTCGATGACCGCGTTCACTGCATCGTTGTGGTCGTCCAAAGACCGGACCAGGCTCCACGTGTCGGTGTTCCACACCTTGCATGGCGTCGCCAACAAACACACACACGCACAACACCATTATACAATAACGTCAAGGTGGTGCACACCAACGGAAAACAAGTTCTTTAGAAAATTGTAGTCATGGAGATGTATTTGAAGCATGGTATTTTCACTCTCTCTTGCGGACGGTATATGAGCGTGGCGGTCGTCCAAAGCTTCGTAGGAGCAGGCTCCTTGTATCGGGTGTTCCCACACCTTAGACGGCCTCGCCCACGTAACAGCAGCACACCAACGCTTCGTACAACCCATTAACTACGTGGTCTAGTAGACTAGCATCACTACACCAGTACAGGCAGTAAAACTACTGTTGGAACTGCTGTTGTACTGATAATGTGATAAGAAGTATACCAGGTATTGTTGTTTCATCACTCCTATATACCTGGTACTCGGTACCTGGCATACCACTGTTGTACAGTACGTAGGCATCGCATGCTACCTGGTACTGCTGTATTTTCAGTAGCTAACTGACCCATCAGACAACAGCGGGCCAGAACATGTATTTCTCTCCTCGCCCCACCCCGTGCTGTCTTCAATATGTGTCGAGGGACGGCGGGGGGGTAATCTCTGGTGTATACCTTGACGCTGCCGCTGCATGCTACTGTTGTACAGCAGTAGGCGTTGTATTTCTCATGCTACTGCTGTACAGTAGGTGCAGCAGTAGCGTATTGTTGCATACCTTGACGCTGCCGTCATCGCTGCCGGAGAGAAGTCGATCGGCGCATTGGGCGAAGCACCGCACAGGCCCAGTGTGATCCGACAACGTCCGCTCGGTCGTCCACGACTGCGGATCCCACACCTGGCATGACGGAATCGGTTCGGGGGGGGTTAATTACGCGGGGCAATACAACGTTCGGGACAGTATTTTTCCCGGGACGAGTACGAGTATCCACTCCTGGTAATACTACCGAACGTTTGGGCCAAGTGTAGTTCCAGAGAAAATCGCGATTCGGGCGGAAACGAACGTTCGGAACATCTGATCACTCGGGATAAGAACTATTCCGGGTGAAACAAAAATCGAAACTATTGATACTGCGGGGCAATTCATTTTTAGAAGTAAAAACGTAAAAAAAAAATCGGGACAATAGGTGATTCGGGATAAAAAAATATTCGTGGCGGCTTTTTGACGGGGGGAGAAACCTCCGTCGTGGGAGGGAACCTCGGACCGTTTCTGCCAATCCTTGCGCAAACAAACAAAATAATGAATCCCGACGACTGGTCGGTTGATAATTTGCATCGCCTGATCGAATGGCATAGTTGATGGTCGACAGGCGACAGAGGGCAACGCAGCGGCAAGTAAGAGGAAAGCCCTCAACATAGTACCTTACTGACTGTATTCGATACTGCTACTCACTACAGTAACGAAGCCTAAGGCTGAGCGATGTGCACAAAACATGGGAAATGCCAGGGGATGGAGGGAAAGGCATGCTTGATACGATATAGCGAAAACTTCGAAAATAAATATCTGATATCCCAACACCAGCACCAGTCAGAATGGACTCGAGCCATCCAACTTATGTTTAGCTCCAAGAACTACTAAAACCGAACCAAAAATCCATTAACGGTGGCTCGTCGCGAACCAAAAGCGGTCAAAGGACACAATACGATAGGGGGTAGGTGGGATGTGGGAGGTGGTATACTATATAGCTCGCCTTAATGTTGGTGTCCCACGAGCCGCTGACGAGCTTCCCGCTGACGACCGCAAGCGCGCTGACGGCATCGGCGTGCTCTGTCAAGAGGGTGTGCTTCTGGAAACGCCGGAGAAGGTTGCCGCAGACGTTTGTTCGACATACGGGTGACACAAAAAGATATCCACGGCAAGGCGGGGTGTTGCGGGTAATGCGGGGTGATGGCAAGGACAAAGGCAAGGCAAGGCAGGGCAGGGCAGGGCCAGCCAAGGCGATTGAGGGAGGGAGGGAGGCAGAGAAGGCGGAGGGAGGGAGGGAGGGAGGGAGGGAGGGAGGGAGGCAGGGAGGGAAGGAAGATAGGAGATAACTTGGGAGAGGGGCAGAACATCACCACAATATTTCGCCTGCAATAGATAATGAAATCAGGTAACACCGGTAAAACCAACAGTCATTAACAGAGCCCGGGGTGAAGCACGGTGGCCACCTCTGCTTTGCTCACCCCCTGCAAGCACAGTTACAGGCCGAATTATTCATGACCATGTGTTGGGACATGACGCAACACAAACACGCAAATTCCATGCCCGGAGGGTTTACTACTCGTACAGCAGCGTCCGGCAGCGGGGCAACGCAAGCCGCGGCAAAACACCCGACCAGGTACACCCGCCTCTGTATAATTGAAGAATTACAACGATACTATAAATATTTCAGCATGTTTTTAATGACACCATCCCGCGGTGAGACAAGCACGAGCAACCGCATCATCTGTATCTGCTACAGCACGTACGTACGCACGCTGAGTTCACTTTTCTGATATTGTCAAAGGTGTACTGCTTTGTTTTATTTTTCCTGAGGTACTCCTCGACTCCAGAGTTATTGGAGTCTGTTCTGTCATGAGTTAGTGTGCCAACAACAACCCCAGAAGCGAGAGTCGCCATATTATCATCGAAACCCAAAAACTGACCTTGAAACTGCACGACCTCCGGCGCTGCTTCGTCCTGGGAGTGTTGGACAGCCCCTGTCGACCTATCGCTCTCAACGCGTGATGTTCCCATGCCTCGGCGATGAGCGCTTGGCATTCCGGACCCTGGCCATGGCGAGCCGCAAAACAAACAACAAAACATTAAAACAACAACGAAACGTTGGCAAAACAAACCACAACGCAACAAAGAGGATTGAAGAATAACCAGAACAAAAAATCCCGACGTAGAACGAGCATAATTTCTCAAGCGGACTTACGATATTTGACAACGAAAGTCAGCTAATATAGTAGGATAAGTCGACGGCCGAATATATACCAGGCATTTGCTATCAATGGTAAACCCTGTCGACTCACAGGTCAACAAAACTTAAGTACAGACAGCTAACCGACGGCTAGGCAGTCAAAGTACCGACGGCTAACCAGGCGAACTAGCGGCGGCTAAACAGGCGAAGCACTGACGGCTAAGCAGATGAACTAGCGGCGGCTCAACATGCGAAGTACCGACGGCTAATGAGATGAACTACCGACCGTTAGGCCGGTGACCTACCAACGGTTAACCAGGTGAACTACCGACGGCCAAGTACAAGATGAACGATGCCGTTTGATCAAGGGAAAAAGAGTACCAAACAACTACAGGGCAGTAGATGAAATGCCAGATCACAGCAACAGCGGCAGCATTGTGGCCGCATGACGACGCCCAAGAAATGATCAAATACGGACTTGAACTGGTGTTGACATGTTGAAACCCATCGCACCTGCGTGACTTCGTGGCTCTTGATAACGTCACTGAGGAGACCGGCATCCATCAGAGGGAACCGCACCATCCCCAGCACCTAGACAAGCACAAGCACACACAACAACAAAAACACAAAAAACAGGTGGGCATGAGACATCGTTAGCCCTACGAGTAGGCGTGAGCGTAATACCATATGGAAGGCCTGTTCTTACGGGGAGTATAGGAATCCTGGCCGGCTGTTGCGCTGCTGCAGAAAAATCGAATATCGATCGTCGACTAACGATCGTCGAATATCGATTTTCGATCGTTTTTCGATCGTTGATTATCGATTTTCGATTGCTCGTATGGATCGTCGATGATTGATAGTCGACTATCGATTTTCGAGGTCTTAAAGCAAACAGCAGTATTACCTCTGGTGCGTGCTTGCGACGGGATGGAGAGTCCGCCTGAAGCCACCGAGACGCCGCATCGAAGACGACGGACTCGTCACAATCCAGGACTTGGTCAGAAGACAGCACCTGTAACCAAACAAAAATGGTATGCCAGGAGGTCGTAAGCACTCTCATTTCGCGTGGTTGACCCTTTGGTACAACAGCTACAAGAGCAGCAGCACGAGTATATAGTGCCATTATCATTTTCTAAGAAGTGTCACTCCATTATTTCGAAGTAAGAACATCAGCCGCCGTGGTCAAGTGAACGAACTACTACAGACAGAAGCTATAATACTACTCTGGACTCTGGACATAAATACAATGACCACAGTAGTGGTCCCTCTATAGTGCCGGTTGCCCGCTATACGAGTATAGTGCCGGTGGAATTGCTTGGCACAGATGGGATTAACCGGTTGTGGTAGTGTGCGGAGTAGTGCCGGTTGCCGCTACAGTACCGACATTGTTGACTGGCGCATACCGGCACTATACAGGGACTACTACTGCATCGGGGTATACATATGACCCCACCCAAACGGTCCTTACATTTCCTCCCAGAGTGGTATTAGGTATTATTATTAGTACACATTTTTCAGCCGATCGCCCGAAAAAAAAACGCCGCTATATCTTGATAAACTGTAGTTCGAGTTATCATAGCAATGTACCTCTGAAAGCTGCCCCTTAGTCAGCGCCGCCCAGCCCTCGGAGCGAGCCGTAAGGGCGAAGTGCTGCACTATCTTCGAGAAGGCTTCCATCTTTAATCCTTGGCACTGGTAGCTATCCGCCGCCGCGAACACCGAGCAGGCGTTATCGTGGTCCAAGTACGTCGACAGAGCGTTGCACATCTGCGCTTTCAGGCCCTCCACCTGTCGATCACAGCAGCAGTAGGTGTAACAGTAGGCACCGCAGCAGCAGGTGGTGCAGTAGGCAGTACAGTGGATTAGGGAAGGAAGCTCAGTAGGCAGTCCAGTCCAGTACAGTAGACAATTCAGTAGAGTCCAGTAGGCAGCCCAGTAGAGTACAGTAGGTAGCACAGTAGAGTACAAAACAGTGGGCAGTACAGTGTAGTCCACTATTAATAGGCAGTACAGCAGTAGAGTCCTGTATTGATAGGCAGTATAATAGACAGTACATACATCAAGGCAGTCCAGTAGGTAGTCCAGTAGGTATTACAGTGGAGTACAGTAGGCAGTATTAGTAGGCAGTACAATAGGCACGAGGACGGCGACAAGAACAGGAACAGGAAGAACATAACAACAGGAACAAGTACAACCTCAGCCTCACCTGATAGCGGTTGGCGAGCGAGAGGAGATCCACCACTTGAGAGGAAGGGACGGAGATGGGCTTGTTGTACATATAGTCCAGCAAAATCTTGAACTGGAAATATATCACCATCATCATCGTCATCATCGTCACCAGCAACAATGACACAAAAACAACAAACAACAAAATTGATGAGACAAAAATCGACGAATAGCACGCAAGCGCAAGGGGGCGAAGCAAGACATTGTTCACGAGCTGCGCGGCAATAAATGCAGACGCCGATGATGCCCCGACAACGAAGGTTGACCGGCGGCACTATGACGATCATGCCTTCCACGATAACGTTCGATCCATCGGCGGTACGACGGCAATGATATCCCACAACAAGCCAGGACAGTGAGAGGTAAGGCAAGGCAAGGCAAGGCAAGGCAAGGCAAGGCAAGGCAAGGCAAGGCAGGGCAAGGCAGGGCAAGGAAAGGCAAGGCAAGGCAAGGCAAGGCAAGGCAAGGCAAGGCAAGGCAAGGCAAGGCAAGGCAAGGCAAGGCAAGGCAAGGCAAGGCAAGGCAAGGCAAGGCAAGGCAAGGCAAGGCAAGGCAAGGCAAGGCAAGGCAAGGCAAGGCAAGGCAAGGCAAGAAGGCAACGATCCCCTGCCAAAAGTACGAGTAGCATACTCCACAACAGCAGTAGTGTACTGCGCAACAGCAGAGTACTGCACAACAGTACCACACTCCACCTACCTCACGGGCGCTGATGTCCTTGAGCTCGATCTCATCCTGTTCCATTTCCCTCATGCCGCTAACCATCAGCGCACCCAGAAACGTACGACTACAGGCGAGGACGGCTTTGTGAGCCCTAAACTCCTCCCCCTCTACCCTAAGCGTCACGTCGCACAGCAGCCTCTTATCGTACAGGTCCTACAGCGCGAATACGTGGCGCCGCGAGGGAAACATGACGGCGTTCCAAGTTTGGGCGGGCCAAGGCAAGATAATTTCAAAGGTTAGAACACTGGAAGCAGTGCGGGCAATAGGAGCAGTAGATAGGAGCAACAGCAGCAATAGGAGTGGTAGGAACAACAGGGGCGATGAGTGTCAACGGAACAGTTTATTCCTTCCCAGTGGACGGGGGCCAGCGTACTGCTCACAACCCCCCCCCTTGCCAATTGGAGCAATAGAAACAAGAGCAGCAATAGGAGCAATAGGAGCGGTAGGAACAACACCGGTGATGCGTGTCAACAGAGCAGTTTTATCACTTCCCTATGGGCGGGGGCCGGCGTACTGCCCACCCCCCCCCCCCCCTCGTCCGCAAATTATTGGCATGAGGATCGCCACCACAACACCACCAACCCCACAACCGCCAAGACAAACACCGTACCTTCTCCTCAATGGACCTGTTGCCCTCGCGGTGTCTCTCGACGAACCTGAACAGGTCTCCTCCCGGCATGAACTCCATGACCAGGACAAGCTTCTTCTCGATAGAGGTGATGATCCCGAAGGCATTAACGATGTGGGGGCTCTTCAATCCCCTCATGTGCTGGAGTTCCACTAGAAAGTTGGACCGTTGTTGGCGGGTGCGTTCTTCAGTGTCTCCGTCTACCACAAACACCTATAGTACAACAAACGATAGCGATAAGATAATATAAGAGGGAAGAGGAGAGGGGGGGGCTGAAAAGGGAGACAAATGTTGTACATTTTACCCTTTCGCTTTGAATGGAAACGGCTGTCGTGAGTCGGGCACCGCTGCGGCGCAACTTCCACCAATAGGAGCAAGGCATAGCATGTCCACTAAAAAGCTCAACACAAAAATATATATATATCAAATCCACGAGGAATATACACAACACGCGCGGGCGGCGTGCCACGCACCTTGCAAAAATGAGTATCGACCATCCAATCCGCTCCACTCACAGCTGACGTATATATATGTACCAACTTTTGAAAAATGTCCAACGAATGGCCAAAAGCCTAACAAGTACAAGTGACCCAATATGTTTACAAATGCCCAACAAAGCCCAACCAATGCCCCGCTGGGCTGCTTGGGGGGGCGGGGGGGGTGTACTCATGTCATGCACGGCCGTGGTCGTATGACCATAGAGGCCCTCGCGTTCCTACAATGCCGGGACGGAGCACGTTGGGTTTTCACCAACCAGGCAGACATTGCTTGCACCAAAGCACGAAGCGCCGTGAGGTATTGTGCGAGTTGCATGGAGGGTGAGCTGCATCCTGCTAAGAACCCCCTGTGAGGCGGGGGGGGCTCTCTCTCCTGGTAGCAAACTTACCCTGATCCGGTCCATGAAGCCAACGTTCTCCTCAGCAGTAAGCTTGAACACGCACCGACGGTGCCCGCCAATGTCCGTCCCATCCCGGCGTCTGCGCTTGGCCCCTCCCGGCGTAACGCCTCCTCTGGGAGTGCTCTCGGTCGAGCCCTCCTCGGAATCCCCGCGCTTGCGGAAGGGCGGCATCCTGCGCCATCCGGTCCAGGCCGATCGAGGGAAGAAAGAAACATCAGGAGTTTCGTTAGTCGGTGTCGTAGATGAACTGGCACCCCCAAAACAGCGTACCATGTATCATATACCTTCATACATATAGGAACTTCATGGTTTTTGTTGGTAGCTAGCCCTGAACACCTCTTACCACGTACCACTCTGAACCGAAATATAAGGATCATTTCAAGTAAATGTTAGTATGAAAACGGTCCGTATATTCCGGGTCAGGGTGTTATCGTATACTGACAACTGGTACAGGAACTCCATGGCTACCTTTGGGGGTATATTTAGTGCATGGTACTCAAAAATCAGCTACGCGTACGAGTATTTATACGACCAGTGACTTATTTTGGATGTTTTCGCGTAGAAGTCAGAGACAGAGGCATGATTGTTTTTAGTTTTTTTTTTTCAGTTTTTGTTCAACCATCGCGCAACTCGCGGCCATGTAATGTCTATAGCGAAGCCATCGCAAACCAGACGACGACCACAAAAAAAAGGCCAGTGCACAGACAGACGGCATCTTCAGTGGCATCATCGAGCAACAACCACAAACATACATACTATGTACACAAAAACACAAACCATCACCTCATGGACAACGAACACGCACAGCGGGGGGGGGGGGCGCATTCATTTGTTGCCTGCCTTAGTCATTCGACCATTGATCACGCATCCCTTTCGAGACGTGGGGGGGGGGTAAAGAGAAAAGGCGAACGACATAGACAAGCCTCTCGAGGGAGGAAAAAACAAACCAAAACGAACCAAAACAAAACGGAACAAACTAAAACATACAAACATGCATGCTTACCCCATGCCCGTGCCGACCGGAGTGTGCGGCGAAGAGCCGCCACCAAAGCCGTGGGCGAACGCTGCAGGGGTTCCAGCGTTGCTACCGTTACTGGAGCCACCAATCGCACGAGATGAGGACTGGCCCGACGAAAGCAGCGCGTCGCTCGCCCCGCTCCCGCCCCCACTCCACCTTCACCCGCGCTAGCGTGTGCGCTCCCAGCCACACCAGCGGGAATGCCACCGCCGGCAAGCATACCGCCCCCGCCGGCACCGAAGCCCACGCCGCCGCTCATGCCGCCACTGCCGCTTCCGTGATAGCTACCGCTGGGGCTACCAGTGCTCATGGTGCCGCTTGCGTCGCCGAGGCGCGCGCCATTGCCAACCCTGCCGCTAGTGGTACTGCCGCTGCCGCCGCCACCGCTGCTGCTGCTGCTGCGACCGGCGCCGGCGGCCCTAAGAGCGGACGGCGACAGCGCTAACGGAGAAGGGGCCTGGAAAGGTGACAGTGCTTCCGCCATGGGTGTTGTGTTTTAGTCTGCTGCACGACCATGGGGGAGGCGGGGAAGCGGGGTGTAGGGGGGAGGAGGGGGGTGTTAGGATACACAATATGCCACCGCAGTAGGAGATCGATCTACTTGGGCGCGTCAAAGCCTATCTTGACCTTGTATTATATTGGTTTTAGTGTACTGGTTTTAGTGCACAGCGGCGTTCAGTCAAAGGGTCAAACCGCGGGCTCCTATACGTACGATAGTACCTGGTATATGTTTTTAGTGTGATATATGGGCGCGGCCAGTCAAGGCGGTCAGTCAAGGCGCTCTCCACACATACGTAGCATATGTGGTTCGGATACGAGCCCTCTCCTCTACCCCGCGGTGGAAACGACATCAGACCATATTGAAACGGCTTTGGCACCAGTGTAAAATAAATACCCGTCAAGAGGTACATGAGCAACACTACAACGCGGCTGCGTTGGAAATACGGAAAAGAGGCGTGGTGCGAGCGTCACCCCGCGCTGCTTCGTGGGCAGCTAGTTCTAAGTGGGACCGATGCTGCAGTAGTAGTTTTGTTTTTCGCGTCTGTTTCCCGTTCAATCTCTAGAGAGTTTAACAGAGCGTATCATACCATAGCGCAGGTACACAAAATGCAAATTGAAGCAGGTCAAATGATGCGTAACTTATCATCATATGTATCAAGGGTATGCGCGGATCTAAATCCCAGATACCCCACTACCCCCCCCCTATATTGGATATTGGAGGGAAGAACCGGACCGTTGTGATCCCAGAAAACAATAAGTCAACTTTTTTTTTAATTACCACCAGCGAAAACAAAATAGGGGGGGTCTCTATAACCAAGGTAAAAAAGGGAACAAAAAACGAAAAAAAATGGTTTTCGCTCATTTCGTCCTGTGATCACAGCGATCCGGTTTGTTTTTCATTCTGACCTTCCTACAAGTGTGGTGTCGTTTGCACTTTGTTTTTACACCCTTGGTAAGTAGAGTGTTTAGTTTTTTTTGTTTCTTACTTGTAGTTTTCTAAAAATTCTCCCGAAGGGAGGGTTTGTTCTGCCGAAGGGAGGATTTGAGGTATATGAAAAATAAAACGGCAAAAAATACTTTAGAGAAGTACGTTTTTGATCAAAAGTTACGGTAACTTTTGGCTCTCAGTTTAATTGGCCTACACGCACCGAGCATTCTACCGACGCAGAACGCCACGAGACAACACAACAACCGATGGGACCACAGAGGCTTGAGAGGTGTATCTAGAGTATTACACGGACGAGCGGTGTTGGATTTTGCTAGCGGGGCGCCGGCGGACTGCCGGCGGCCCACTTCCGGCGGCCCGCTACGGTACGNGCACGGCCGTGGTCGTATGACCATAGAGGCCCTCGCGTTCCTACAATGCCGGGACGGAGCACGTTGGGTTTTCACCAACCAGGCAGACATTGCTTGCACCAAAGCACGAAGCGCCGTGAGGTATTGTGCGAGTTGCATGGAGGGTGAGCTGCATCCTGCTAAGAACCCCCTGTGAGGCGGGGGGGGCTCTCTCTCCTGGTAGCAAACTTACCCTGATCCGGTCCATGAAGCCAACGTTCTCCTCAGCAGTAAGCTTGAACACGCACCGACGGTGCCCGCCAATGTCCGTCCCATCCCGGCGTCTGCGCTTGGCCCCTCCCGGCGTAACGCCTCCTCTGGGAGTGCTCTCGGTCGAGCCCTCCTCGGAATCCCCGCGCTTGCGGAAGGGCGGCATCCTGCGCCATCCGGTCCAGGCCGATCGAGGGAAGAAAGAAACATCAGGAGTTTCGTTAGTCGGTGTCGTAGATGAACTGGCACCCCCAAAACAGCGTACCATGTATCATATACCTTCATACATATAGGAACTTCATGGTTTTTGTTGGTAGCTAGCCCTGAACACCTCTTACCACGTACCACTCTGAACCGAAATATAAGGATCATTTCAAGTAAATGTTAGTATGAAAACGGTCCGTATATTCCGGGTCAGGGTGTTATCGTATACTGACAACTGGTACAGGAACTCCATGGCTACCTTTGGGGGTATATTTAGTGCATGGTACTCAAAAATCAGCTACGCGTACGAGTATTTATACGACCAGTGACTTATTTTGGATGTTTTCGCGTAGAAGTCAGAGACAGAGGCATGATTGTTTTTAGTTTTTTTTTTTCAGTTTTTGTTCAACCATCGCGCAACTCGCGGCCATGTAATGTCTATAGCGAAGCCATCGCAAACCAGACGACGACCACAAAAAAAAGGCCAGTGCACAGACAGACGGCATCTTCAGTGGCATCATCGAGCAACAACCACAAACATACATACTATGTACACAAAAACACAAACCATCACCTCATGGACAACGAACACGCACAGCGGGGGGGGGGGGCGCATTCATTTGTTGCCTGCCTTAGTCATTCGACCATTGATCACGCATCCCTTTCGAGACGTGGGGGGGGGGTAAAGAGAAAAGGCGAACGACATAGACAAGCCTCTCGAGGGAGGAAAAAACAAACCAAAACGAACCAAAACAAAACGGAACAAACTAAAACATACAAACATGCATGCTTACCCCATGCCCGTGCCGACCGGAGTGTGCGGCGAAGAGCCGCCACCAAAGCCGTGGGCGAACGCTGCAGGGGTTCCAGCGTTGCTACCGTTACTGGAGCCACCAATCGCACGAGATGAGGACTGGCCCGACGAAAGCAGCGCGTCGCTCGCCCCGCTCCCGCCCCCACTCCCACCTTCACCCGCGCTAGCGTGTGCGCTCCCAGCCACACCAGCGGGAATGCCACCGCCGGCAAGCATACCGCCCCCGCCGGCACCGAAGCCCACGCCGCCGCTCATGCCGCCACTGCCGCTTCCGTGATAGCTACCGCTGGGGCTACCAGTGCTCATGGTGCCGCTTGCGTCGCCGAGGCGCGCGCCATTGCCAACCCTGCCGCTAGTGGTACTGCCGCTGCCGCCGCCACCGCTGCTGCTGCTGCTGCGACCGGCGCCGGCGGCCCTAAGAGCGGACGGCGACAGCGCTAACGGAGAAGGGGCCTGGAAAGGTGACAGTGCTTCCGCCATGGGTGTTGTGTTTTAGTCTGCTGCACGACCATGGGGGAGGCGGGGAAGCGGGGTGTAGGGGGGAGGAGGGGGGTGTTAGGATACACAATATGCCACCGCAGTAGGAGATCGATCTACTTGGGCGCGTCAAAGCCTATCTTGACCTTGTATTATATTGGTTTTAGTGTACTGGTTTTAGTGCACAGCGGCGTTCAGTCAAAGGGTCAAACCGCGGGCTCCTATACGTACGATAGTACCTGGTATATGTTTTTAGTGTGATATATGGGCGCGGCCAGTCAAGGCGGTCAGTCAAGGCGCTCTCCACACATACGTAGCATATGTGGTTCGGATACGAGCCCTCTCCTCTACCCCGCGGTGGAAACGACATCAGACCATATTGAAACGGCTTTGGCACCAGTGTAAAATAAATACCCGTCAAGAGGTACATGAGCAACACTACAACGCGGCTGCGTTGGAAATACGGAAAAGAGGCGTGGTGCGAGCGTCACCCCGCGCTGCTTCGTGGGCAGCTAGTTCTAAGTGGGACCGATGCTGCAGTAGTAGTTTTGTTTTTCGCGTCTGTTTCCCGTTCAATCTCTAGAGAGTTTAACAGAGCGTATCATACCATAGCGCAGGTACACAAAATGCAAATTGAAGCAGGTCAAATGATGCGTAACTTATCATCATATGTATCAAGGGTATGCGCGGATCTAAATCCCAGATACCCCACTACCCCCCCCCTATATTGGATATTGGAGGGAAGAACCGGACCGTTGTGATCCCAGAAAACAATAAGTCAACTTTTTTTTTAATTACCCCCCCCCCCCCCAGAAGTAAAAGAAAGGATAGAAAGAAGGGAAAGGCTAGCGCTGAGGAAGAAGGTGGAAGGGGAAGAACACTTAGAGATATACGGGGGGTTGAGAGAAGGAATAGGAATGAAAAGGTATCTGCACGGCCCAATGGACTTCGCGAAAAAGCTGAAGCTGCGCTTTCGTGTAGGGGACCTGGACCTGCCAGAAAGAAGGAGGTATACCAGTAGCCGGGAGGAGGAGGAAGTAGATGCACAGATGTGCCCATGTGGCAAAGCCATAGAGAGTCGAGTTCACATAGTGGGAGCATGTGAAGGGTGCAAGGAGGAAAGGGATGTGCTTGAGGAGGAGATGAGGAAAATAGACGAGTGTGACATGGAGCAGTTTGGTACACTAAATAGTAGCGAGAAAACGATCGCTATCTTGGGAGATAGATGGTGGCCACAGGCGGCGAAGCAGGAAGGGGATAATATATGGAAACAACGTAATGAGCGCCCAAGTGTTGGAGGTGTCTCTATTAGGAGTAGGAACGGTGCTCCGTCTCGAAACAGATGCGTGGTCAATGGTCAAATGACTAGGCAAGCAACAAATGAGTACGCCCCCCCCTCCCCCCCCTCCCCCCCCCTATATTGGAGGGAAGAACCGGACCGTTGTGATCCCAGAAAACAATAAGTCAACTTTTTTTTAATTACCCCCACCCCAGAAATAAAATAGGGGGGTCTCTAAAACCAAGTTAAAAAAGGGAACAAATAACGAAAAAAAAACGGTTTTTCTCATTTCGTCCTGTAATCACAGCGATCCGGTTTGTTTTTCATTCTGACCTTCCTACGAGTGTGGTGTCGTTTTCTCTTTTTTTTTTACGCCCTTGTATGTATATGTATAGTTATGTTTGTGAATTTTTCGCACTTTTCGCAACTTTTCTCTTCGCGCGAGCGCTTTTCGGCAAAACTCTAAGGACCCCGACACGGGAGGCCCGGCCGGACACATTGGTCGAGGTTTGAGTTCGATCCGAGCTCTGTGGCTCGCGTGGCGGGCGCTCAAAGTTTTTTTTCGGCGGGAGTAGATAAGACGATTGCCCGGGTTTCTCTGCGTGAGGTCCTGTTTTTGTTCAGTCGTGCGTTTTTTTGTGCGTTTCTTGCCGAGAGCACGGGGAGCACACACGAACAGCAGCAGCACCGCAGAGAGCGTGTTACAAACAGTACAACCTCAATGTTACAACCCTGCCGCCTAGCAGCAGCAGCAGCAGGCATTACACCATGCATGCGCGTGCCTCAGATCCGTGCTGTACCGTTACGAGTTACTTTTGTCGAAGCCTGCGATTTTCCGAGTCATGGTATCCCTGCAGATCGATGCTCATGTACAAATCTCTCCGCTGTCCCGAAATGTAAGAAAATTTTGTTCATTAAAACTATATATAAACTGTCGTTATTTTTCCGGACAGAGTGATACAACACTGTGCACCTCGAAGGTAGATCTGTGGTGTGCTCTGTTGTTACTACGAGTAGTTGCTTCCATAGGAGCCAGCAATCCGTCACCAAGCGACACCACCACCACCACCACTCTTCTGCCCGCTGCTGCTGTTGATGGGCTCCATGTGTCATGCGTACGTGCCAGAATAACGCCCATCTGCGCTGTAGTGCTGTGGCGAGCTGTGTCTATCGGAGCCTACCGTCCATGATCCACACCATCTATCTACCCTTTTCTGTTCTGCTGCTGTGTGTGTGACAGAGCCACGCCCACTCTGACCGGAAATGAATAACCGCTTTTGAATACCACGATACATCAAACAACATGCAACGAACACAAGCAACGCCACAGCCCCGGCTAGAAGCACAAGCAGCAGACGTGCCTGTGGCGGATCCACCGTATACTGCTGTGGCTATTAATTAGTGGTTCATCGCAGGCTCGCATCCGTCATCAGGCACCACCACCTCTCTCTCTCTCTTCTGCTGTTGTTGCTTGCTGCTGTGCTTGCATCATGTATGTGCGGCCTGTCGTGTGTCTGACGCGGGCCGCGACAAATAATCGTGTACGTAGCAGTAGTACATGGAAAATGTATCTTTGAAAATATAGGCAAACGGTCACTATGCACGATTTTATGCTTGAAGGCTTGAGTTCGATCCTTGGCGATGACTATGATACTTTTTTTTTCTTAACTTTTTTTTTCTTGTATTGTACGTAACCCAGACCCCATAATATAAGACAGGAAGCACACAAAAACCAAGTGGATTTCTTAGGCAGGTGTGGTCGACAGTTCCAGCCAGGGTTATAATTAGTGGCCCAGCGCGTGGTGCGCGCAGCGCACCACGAGCCGGAGGCGAGGTGCGCCCCCCGCAGCGGCCCCCGGAGGGCCCTCGGAGGCGATTTTTTTTACATATATGCGTAAATTTAATCAAAATGTGTGTCTCATTCGCTCTTCTTACCCTATAGCAGGCGTGAGTCAGACTGGCTTAGAATGTCATGCAAAGAGCAAATAAACAAGGACAGACGCGGCTGCACAAAACTGCATGCATACCTGATGGATATACCATCAATACCTAAAGCGCTAAAATGTCAGCGCGCAGGTCAACGCTGGGGAATCTTTGAAATGTTGAAATCAATTGATTCGCCCCCTTATCACCCCGATTTCCGCCCTGTGCCCTGTGCCCTCCGGAATATTGGGGACCAAGGGTTTCCGTGTATTCACGAGGCATTATTATCACGGGGCAGCTTACTCATCCAAGAGTTTTTTCTCATTTGATTATCATTCGAACCATGGAAACATTCAAACCACCTCTTCCTCTATATTTGCGAGCCTTTGAAGCCTTATCTGATCGTCGGACACATAAAAACGTCGTAAGTTTAAACTTGGTTCCCTAAAAAGGAAATCCACAGAGAAATTCAGCATGAAATTGTCGAAAAAATCACAAAAAAAGGCCGCAATTTTTTTTTCGCAGACCAGAAAAAAAAAATCGCCTTCGGCGAATTTGGCCCCGCACATTTTTTTGGGCCTGCAGCCCAAAAAGGTGCGGGGACCAAAAACGGATGTGCGGCAAGCCGCACATCTACTCCTTTCCGTGGTGCGCTGCGCCGATTTCTCAGAAAAATGGTGCAACTGCGCAACATTTCACCGCCTATTTTTAACCCTGGTTCCAGCCCCTTCTTCGGTGCATCCTTTTCTACTTCTTCTGCAAATATTTATATTATCTCACCACTACTGTACGAGTACTGTGTTCCATGTGTCACGTGTGCGTGCGTGTGCGGTGTGTGCCGTGTCATGCGTGTGTGTGCAGCGTGTCACGCTCTTGGAGTATTTTCGAACGTTTTTTTTATCGGGAGTCCTCTCTCTCGGTTTTGTGCGGGATAGACCTTTCCTTACCTTGATCGCCACAACAATTAAATATGTTACGTACGAGTATTTCATTATATTGACAAATACGTTTGGCGGGATCATTCACAAATCTCTTAAGAACGATCGAGTCAATATTAACGGTTCCACCATATTTCCGAGTATGTTTTATCTCCAAAAATGCAGGTGTTGTAATTCTAAAAAGGTCTACATTTATTTATGAACCGCAATACGAGGATATTTCGTAACATGTATATATATGCATGTGCTATTAATACGTACCAGGTATACAATATGATATGCGTATGATACAATATCGCATGCTGTTGTTTTAATATTAATATTAATAGGTTTTCGATTCGCCCTTGCGCCACTCCCCCAGGCACGTCCCGGAGGGGAACCTTGTACTATATATATCACAATATGTACTGCTGTCTCGTATTATATGATACCGTACCTGGCACAGCTTACATTTGGAGTAGCAGCAAAGCCGTACCAGGTACCGGTACAAACTACTTGTATTATTACTACAGTAGTACCAGGTACGAGTACGACAGCAGCAGTATTACAATTTCGTCGCGGCAGTGGCGAAGTCAGACACTGGTACCGGTAACCGGGCGAGTAAACCCTTACCCTTGTCCATCGTTCATCGATTTTTAGATGTATGACTCGTACGAGTAGCACCGCAATATATATATATATGTTCCTTGATGCTCGCTGTGGTGCTCCGGGGCCTTTTCGGCTCTCTCTTCGCTTCAGACCGGACTCGCACTCGGGACCCGTTTTGGCGGCCTCGCGTTAGCTTTCTCGCCCGCTCTTCTCGAGGGTCGCGCCCCTCAGCCTCCGCCAGTGACTTTCCGCCCGCGCGCACTCTCGATTCAAGCGCCGCCGCCGAGCGCAGCGGCCTCGAAGTGCGCGGATCTTGCGGAGATACCTCGGCTCTACTGGCCAGTGAGGATGATATGCGTGGTGCTGTTGCTGCTGAGAGAGATATTTGTGGTGCGAGTCTCAACTCAAAATATCTCGCCTCAATTAAATAAAATTAAAAAACCAAAGATCCACGGAGGGATGAAAACTCGGCTGATTATTTTTCGGGTGGATTCAGTCGTAGTAGCTCATTTTTCAGTGTAGAGATACTACTGCTGTGCCTGGCTGTGATACGTACAAGAACAAACAGCAGTGCGTACGAGTAGTACCAGGTACGAGTACTGTATGCACGACGTAGCGAGCAGCTGGTGTGTATAGTATTGCTGAGGGCTGCTGTGTAGTACGTACTGCTGTACAGCAGTACTACTGTTTTAGCGTACAGTGCTAGATACGAGTCTGCTTAAGACACACGAGAGTCAAGAGAATAATTGAGATTTCCGCCCCGTTGCCAGCTTTTAAATATCTCGATTTCGCATATCCATGCGGAACCGCTTGCTCGGCATGATGAAGTGTTTTTGCCGCACGTGCCAACACTGAAACTGAGCCCGCCACCGGGACCTCGACTGGTGCATTTCTGACAAGAGACTGAGAAATGAAGTTGCGAATTGAGTATCAGCAATTACAGTAGCGTTTCCTTCTTCCTGCAATAACACCTAGCACTGCCTTGATTCTGCACGTAGTATGTATCAGATCTCAAAACACGAGCGAGCGCCATCAGGTTGTTGTTGTCGTAAATCTCACAAACTATCCTGAGGACTGAGACTATCCAAGGAACACCGAACGCGACTGATTACATTTCTGAGGCTTACTGTTGAGACTGAGAAATGAGGTTGCGAACTGAATATTCCAGTCCCTTCTTCCTGCAACCCTTGGCATTGCCTTGATTCTGCACGTAGGCGTCAGATATCGAAATACGAGCGAGCGCCATCACATTGTCGTAAATAATAAGGATGGTACCAAATAACTAATGTACCAGGTATATGTCCTATCCGAAGCATGGGTGCCGGCGGATGCCGGCACCCATGCGGAGCCCTTGTACGTATTATACGTATCATACGAGCTGGTACCTTTTTTCAAACAACCGAGTACAGGAAAATAAATCGTTACGATATGATTCTGCTGCAGCTGTGTGATGATGATGATGGTGTTCTCAAAAGTCAGGTACGATGTTATACGTATGCTAGCTGTGGTAAGGAGGGAGAAGACCGACGAACCGGTTGACCTGATTGCTGATCGCTCATGGGGCAGCGCCGGCTCCTCGAAATACGGGAGGGGTGGGTGGGGAGTGATGCACCGCTGATCAGCTGAGTATTTTTTTCACAAACAGGACAGATAGATCACCGATCCTCACTTCCAACAGCAGTAGTAGACTAATGATATATTAAGGGCATTAGCCATTTATAGGTACACCTACGCACTTTGAGCCATTTATAGGTACACTTAATATTGCACACCGGAAAAGGCTTACTGGGCCACCTGATATTGGGCCTGCACTCCATTGTACCTATAAATGGCTCAAAGTGCGCAGGTACGCAGGTACACCTATTCTCGGCTAGTCAGTTTGCGTATCACCTATTTCTGGCTTCCACTGTACCTATAAATGGCTCAAACGGTCACTTTTTTAAACTGAAATATAAACAGACGGCCACACCAGATGCCGGGACTGTCAACCAGCCTACCGTACCTGTCAACCAGCCGACCGAACCTGTCAACACAAACGCCCGATAATACTGCCAAACAGTACGAACGCAGGTGACGCCGGAGACAACACAGGTCACCTAACTAAATGGATGCCCGCGGCTTTTTTGGATTTAATACCAATCCACATATACGAAGTTCCTATATTTCTTCGTGAAGCTCAGCTTGTCTCTTGTTCTTATTGTGCCCTACAGTAGTTCTTAACAGAGGTATTATACGTACTCGTATATACAGGTAAAGTAGCGGACGTACGCTTGTGTACTGCCAGTATAATACTACAAGAGTGAATGTAGTAGTGGTGAATCGCTTACTACCGCCGCCACGCCTCATAATGCAGCAGCCAACTCATCGTGTACCCATACCACAATCTCTCGGGCAGTGGTGGCGTGGGCATCGGGGCCACGCTAGACGTGCTCATATCACAGATGATGCCGAAATTTAAAGTGGCATCACGTTATGCTCGACTGGTGGTACGCCATCTTGTTACTTATGGGTAGGGATACTACGAACTGCGCTGTGGAACATACAGCCGTGTAGGCACAACGCGAATAGTCTCACCATGACAAAGCTCGCAGGGCTTTCAACGCCCGGCCGACCCTCGCTACGAGTTGTTTGGTTCGCTGTATCCGCGGCGGAGACAGATCGCCCACACGAAGCCGACTCCTCTCGCCATTCAACAAGCAGCAAGCCGCAATTATCCCGGGCACATATCTAACTCGCAATCGTCTTACCGGTACATTACCTTCCTCATATATAATCCGTGGTACAGGGCACGTATCATATGTATGCATTGATCGTGATACGATTTCTCGCTTGTACGTAATGCGTGGTAACTCCGTAGTGTCAGTGGTTGTACTGGTACGATTGGCTGTCATCTCGAGACAGTATGGGTGGTGTGACGGCGGCTGTACCGGTAGGGGTTCCACTGCTCTTTCGATCCAGATCACTGTCGAGTGTGCGTGCGTGTTCTTGGCATTAAATCCGTTATTTCTACCCATCGACGTACGATGTCGCGTCTGGGACGGCATTCACATACATGCATGATACGGTGGCTTTCGATGCGTGCTTCAAAGCCCCACATGTTTCCTCTCTTTTGTTCTGCTTTTTTAACTCACTTGTCTGGTTTTAATGTGTCTATTCCTTGTTTTTTCGGGTTGTGTCTCTCGAAAGTGGGCCAGAAACACTCGGCGTGTTGTGCCGTCCTACTACCGAAGGCACGCGCACAGCTTTGTGATATTAGTCGTTCGGGCCATATGACTTTAGAGGGTGTGATAGCGATGCGGAGAATAAGAATTACGAGAGTTTTCCATGCCGTTATGCCGCAAGTACGATACACATACGAACTGGGCCAGCCAAGAAACCTACAAAGCTTCCTAAAGTAGTATCTCGTGAACCACTGCGAATTAGGCTACAAAATTTTGAAGCGCCAACCCTGACATAGCTGCTTGTGCAATTTTTTTTTGTATCTTAAAAATTATATACATATTTTTTTCTCGACTCGATCTCGCCGAGATATCCGCGAAAACTCGAAAACAACATTTTTTTCATTCTAATTTCGTATAAAAAATGTCATTTTCGATCAACATGAAATTTGGTGGGGACAATGCTGAAGACACAAGGAGAAGATCGATGTAAGTCTCGTTGCCCAATTCGCCACCCATCAAGAGATATGACCAAAACTCGATTCCATATATAAGTCAAGTAATTACGGAAAAAATGGTAATTCCGTCATGCCCCGACCAATTTCGAGAGTTTTACTCTGAAATTTTCACCACGTCTTTGAACCGTGCGTGCAAAAATACCTGCCGCCTGCCCTCTTTGATTTTTTTTTTTTCCAGTAGTTTTGATCGCTTTTGCATTTTTTTCGATTTTTGGATCGTCGTATCTCTCTCGAGGGGAAAACAAAAAAAAAGGGCAGGCGGCAAGTGTGTTGATTAGTACATGATCTACACTGTCCAAATTCCAGGTCCTAATTCGTTAAATTGGTCGGGGCATGGCTAATCTGCTTTAAAAACATTTTTTTGGCTGGCCCAGCTCGTACTGTACAGGTATATATTCGTAGGAGCAACTTTGATTATGTATACGTGTACAGTCGTGACATATCATACGGTTACATACTACTGTAGTGTAGTAAATAGGAGGAGGAACTTCAGTACATATACGTGTACAGCGCTATATCGTATGGTCGAGGAGGTCTAAGTAACGCAGCCGTTGGCTCTGCCCGGAACAACATTCCATAGCAAACATGGGTGGTATTTATACAAGGAAGGTAATGTACACGTATGACGATTGCGAGTTATATATGTGCCCCGGGCAATTGCGGCTTGCTGCTTGTTGAATGGCGAGAGGAGTCGGCTTCGTGTGGGCGATCTGTCTCCGCCGCGGATACAGCGAGCCAAACAACTCGTAGCGAGGGTCGGCCGGGCGTTGAAAGCCCTGCGAGCTTTGTCATGGTGAGACTATTCGCGTTGTGCCTACACGGCTGTATGTTCCACAGCGCAGTTCGTAGTATCCCTACCCATAAGTAACAAGATGGCGTACCACCAGTCGAGCATAACGTGATGCCACTTTAAATTTCGGCATCATCTGTGATATGAGCACGTCTAGCGTGGCCCCGATGCCCACGCCACCACTGCCCGAGAGATTGTGGTATGGGTACACGATGAGTTGGCTGCTGCATTATGAGGCGTGGCGGCGGTAGTAAGCGATTCACCACTACTACATTCACTCTTGTAGTATTATACTGGCAGTACACAAGCGTACGTCCGCTACTTTACCTGTATATACGAGTACGTATAATACCTCTGTTAAGAACTACTGTAGGGCACAATAAGAACAAGAGACAAGCTGAGCTTCACGAAGAAATATAGGAACTTCGTATATGTGGATTGGTATTAAATCCAAAAAAGCCGCGGGCATCCATTTAGTTAGGTGACCTGTGTTGTCTCCGGCGTCACCTGCGTTCGTACTGTTTGGCAGTATTATCGGGCGTTTGTGTTGACAGGTTCGGTCGGCTGGTTGACAGGTACGGTAGGCTGGTTGACAGTCCCGGCATCTGGTGTGGCCGTCTGTTTATATTTCAGTTTAAAAAAGTGACCGTTTGAGCCATTTATAGGTACAGTGGAAGCCAGAAATAGGTGATACGCAAACTGACTAGCCGAGAATAGGTGTACCTGCGTACCTGCGCACTTTGAGCCATTTATAGGTACAATGGAGTGCAGGCCCAATATCAGGTGGCCCAGTAAGCCTTTTCCGGTGTGCAATAATAAGTGTACCTATTTTTGGCTAATGCCCATCTATTAATATACCTGGTATACCGGTAGTTCAGGGGGCAGATAGATTAATGACCTGTGAGATCTAGTCATACTCCGTACGTACGATACATGATATGTAGCTCGTGTGGCCAGGTGGAAGCCGTAGAATCTGCATAGTCTAGCTATTAATAGTAATAGTAATGGCACACCTTTTCTGGGTTGGATCTGCACTGCTGTATATCATACGAGTACTACAGCAGTAGTATTCATACGAGTTCGTATGCAGATCCTGAACAACATCTCATGACCGCAGGATACGATCCAGATGATCTACGTACGCAGATGATGATCTATTAATATATGATCTAGATGATGATCTACAGCTGTAGGTCTTGATCTGTCCGGTGTGTGGGTTGTTTGCTTCTGAACGACGGCTCAATCAATGTGGACACACCACCACGGGGCCAAACACAAACCCAGCATTATTATGATAGCGAAGGAAAGGTATACCTTTAAACTGGAATGGACAGCAGTATTAATAGTGTGAACCGCTGTAGAAATCCAACTGCTGCATTTGTACTTTTTGTTTATCAACAAATTACAGGGACGATACCTATACGAGCAGACTACGAGTTTGGCTCGCAGGTATACACCTGGTAAGATACTTCGAAGTATATGCGTACCAGCAGAGGGTAGAACACTTAACCTGCTCGTCATGGCCAGGACCCACCAGCTGCGGGGTGGGTTAGGGTTAGGGTTAGGGTTAGGGTTGCTGGCGTAGCGTCGGTTACTTGCTGTGTTTATTTGCCGGCGTAATGGTATTACTTGCTGTGGTTATGTACTTGCTGGCGTTGCGGCGTAATGGTATTACTTGCCGGGGTTGCGGCGTAATGGTATTACTGGCCTTGCGGTGTAATGGTATTACTTGCCGGCGTTGCGGCGTAATGGTATTACTTGCCGGCGATTACTTGCTGGCGTTGCGGCGTAATGGTATTACTTGCTGGAGTAACGGCGTAATGGTATTACTTGCCGGCGTAATGGTATTACTTACCGGCGTAATGGTATTACTTGCTGGCGTTGCGGCGTAATGGTATTACTTGCCGGCGATTACTTGCTGGCGTTGCGGCGTAATGGTATTACTTGCTGGAGTAACGGCGTAATGGCATTACTTGCCGGCGTTGCGGCGTAATGGTATTACTTGCCGGCGTTGCGGCGTAATGGTATAACTTGCCGGCGATTACTTGCTGGCGTTGCGGCGTAATGGTACTACTTGCTGAAGTAACGGCGTAATGGTATTACTTGCCGGCGATTACTTGCTGGCGTTGCCGGCGTAATGGTATTACTTGCTGGAGTAACGGCGTAATGGTATTACTTGCTGTCGTTGCGGCGTAATGGTATTACTTGCTGGAGTAACGGCGTAATGGTATTACTTGCTGGTGTTGCGGCGTAATGGCATTACTTGCCGGGTATTACTTGCTGAAGTAACGGCGTAATGGTATTACTTGCTGTTGCGGCGTAATGGTATTACTTGCCGGCGATTACTTGCTGGCGTTGCCGGCGTAATGGTATTACTTGCCGGCGTTGCGGCGTAATGACATTACTTGCCGGCGTTGCGGCGTAATGGTATTACTTGCCGGCGATTACTTGCTGGCGTTGCCGGCGTAATGGTATTACTTGCCGGTGTTGCGGCGTAATGGCATTACTTGCCGGCGATTACTTGCTGGCGTTGCGGCGTAATGGTATTACTTGCTGAAGTAACGGCGTAATGGTATTACTTGCCGGCGTTGCCGGCGTTGCGGCGTAATGGTATTACTTGCTGGCGTTGCGCGAAATGGTATTGCCGGCGTTGCGGCGTAATGGTATTACTTGCCGGCGTTGCGGCGTAATGGTATTACTTGCCGGCGTTGCGGCGTAATGGCGTTGCGATTGCCGGCGTAATGGTATTACTTGCTGGAGTTGCGGCGTAATGGTAATGGTATTACTTGCCGGCGTTGCGGCGTAATGGGAGGTGGTGGTACGGCGTAATGGTATTACTTGCGGCGTTGCGGCGTAATGGGAGGTGGTGGTAATTGACAGGGCGGGCCTCGCCTGTTGGCGGGGCCGGACGGCAAGTGGCGCAATGCGGAGGGCGGAGTTTCGCCGTTCGTGGACACCAGTAAGTCGGTGGGACTGACTGGTGCGCCCCAACCGGGATCGGTGTCGCAAGCGGTGTTCGTGGGTAGGTCGTGTGACCGTGAATGTGCCGAGTTGGTTCTTGACAGTAGGACAACTTTTACTGAACAGCCTAGCAGTACGAAACGTAGCAACGCTAGGCATGATTGTTGTCAGTTTCCGGACTCGGTTGGTAACGAGTCGGAACAGAGTGGTGGTAGGGTCACATAGAGTTGCCAGGAGCAAGGTGAGTTGCCGAACCCTGGTTGTTTCGAGCCAAAATTCAATCACGCGGTACATAATTACTGTGGGCATGGCCAGTCGGTCTGGCCTGTCCGTGATGGTCCCGAGTTCGGACTGTCTAAAAACAATAACGCAAGACAGAATTACTGTGGGCATGGCCAGTTGCCTGCCCTTGATCGTTCCGAGTCGGAAAAGGATAGCAGTAAATCGAGACAGCGTTACCAAGGTCATGGCCAGTTGCCTGGCCTTGGCCGTGCCCAGTCGGCGCAAGGCTTGCGAGAGTACTCAAAAGCACCGCAGGGGCGGCATGGTCACGGCCAGTTGCCGGTTCATGAGTCCCGGTCATGGCCAGTTGCCCGACGTTGGTCGTGTCCAGTCGACGCAAGGCTGGCGAAACTCCTCAAAGGCAACCAACTTAAGCGAGTACGCCAAAGAAAAATATGTGCCCGAGTCAGGGCGACAAGTAGGCCCTTCAGACATGCAATGTAACCAAAAATGGCAATAACACAAAAGCAAACATCGCTGAGCTGAACGGAAAATGGAATCAAACAAAGATGTCGATGGCCGCCGAAAACCGCGACCTTGCTAGAACGAAACGAATCATTCGAGAGATGGCGGAAATAGGCACAGAGCTGTTACATGTACGCAATGGTAGCGTGGGAGACGTGGCTGCTGGAATCGGAGGCACCTTGGTGTCACCTCCTTTCTCTCTCAGTCAAGTGGAACACTATTTTGGGGATATTAAAGGCTTTTCAGCAATAACGGAGCTCGTAGACATTACCAAGAATGGCGTCTCGGTGAAAACATCGGTCATGGACCTCGACCCAACCAGAGAAATGCAGTATGGAAATCACAGCACCGTGGCAGAACACATGGACCTAGTTTGGGGAAAATTGTATGAAGATATTAGACGAAATCGAGTGCTAGTGTTTGACAGAGAATCCGCTGCCTCTTTAAAAGCGCTACGGGTGGCACCTCTGGGGGCGGTGGTCACACACAAGGTCATAATCATTAACGACTACTCGTTTGAGGCCGGAGCGGCCAGGGGGGAGAAGGGGGGATTGAACAGAGACACGAACTGAAGAGGTACCAAAATATCTCTGTGGTGACGCCCTCCCCCACTTCTAAACGATCTAACAGACCTTCGAATAAGGTTCCCCAACCGTCGTATACTTTTGGCAAAGGCTGACGTAACTGACGCTTTCAGGAATGTTAGAATTGCACCGCACCAGGCACAGAACTTTTGTTGTGTGGTAGACGATGTTTTGGTATCGGATTCCAGACTCACTTTTGGATGGGCAGCCTCGCCAGGGTACTGAAGCCTCATGGCCGCAGCGGCCGAACACGCCCACTGTAACACTACGGTAAATAGGCCGTTATCCTACGAGAAGGAAAGGCCATGATGTCGCACGTCAAGATCGTGAAGCCGTGGGAGACCGGAAGTCCAACCCGGATTCCCACCGGAGTAAAAGTTAACGCCCCGAAAAGGGGCGGGTCAAACGAGCCGTTTTGAACGTCCGTGTACGTAGATGATTTTATTATGGCCAGCGTGCAGCTGGACTGAACAGAGACACACGGACTGAAGAGGTACCAAAATGTCTCTGTGGTGACGCCCTCCCCCACTTCTAAACGATCTAACAGACCTTCGAAAAAAGTTCCCCAACCGTCGTATACTTTTGGCAAAGGCTGACGTAACGTAACGCTGCAGGAGTATAATTTCTCGTCCACCGATTTCAAGATTTTTAGCACATTTTTAGACGTACAGCAGGTACGTACGTACCTTTTTTCAAACGCTAAAATACAGGACGGGGAACCGCATGAGGAACAAGCAAACGAGCGGCCTTGTTCTGTGATGGGGCAAAGCCGGCGGCCTCGACATGTGGGCGGGGGTGGGGGGTGATGCACCGCTCATAGAGATTTTGCTTCGGAATGACGGGTGAATGAGCGGGCTATTGCAATCGCCAGTACCTACGGGGCAGACTGGGGCCAAGCACCAAGCACCCAACAACAAAGGCAAGTAGCATGCAATGCTGGCTGTACAAGCGGTATAAGTCCAACTGCCGCTGCTTTGTGCTCATCATTTCTACTCGATTACATACAGGGACGATTCTAGTATGAGTTTGACTGCAGGTAGCAGCAGAGAGCCCACCTCCCCCGCACAAACAAAACGAGCGGAAATAAGCCAAACAATGACCCTCTGGGGCCTGCAGGGCTGCACTGTTGACTTCGGCTAGGCTATGGCGCAAACGTTTCAGAAAAAAACATGGCTCCAAAGCCTAGGCTCCGCGGGGATGTGGTGCTACTAGAAGGCACCGGCTGTTCTCTCGCTGTGAGCGGACCATGCGCTATCCGGAAAAAACCCAGTGCAATCGAAACGACCGAGGAAGGCCCGAAATAACGGCAAAATTGCGGGGCTACTGCGAGCGCCCCAAAAACACGCGATGCAGCAGCTCGAAAATGGTATGCTCACCTTGGTCGAGGTTTGCTGTCCGCCACGGGTTCGGCAGCTGCGAGGCACAAGGTTGTGTACGAAGGAGTTGGAAGCAAAAATCGAGTTTACATATAGAAAGTGTAGGATGTTTTACAGAGGGGATTCCACATAATCATCCCCTAAAAACTGGGTTAGTTTCTGCAATCAGACTTGAAAGTCGTGCAGAGAACTCGTGACGACTGCCCCCGCTTCATTCTAGCCTTCGCAGTGCGCCTCATTGGGACCAGAGTACGGCAGGTGCCAGTGCCACTGCTGCGTCCTTTATTCGAACAGGGAGCCGGGACTGAAAACAAAGCTGAGACTGAAATATCGGAGGATTAGGATGACGGAATCCTCGAGGCGCCGCAGGGCCCCGGCCCTTCGCATGGGACTGCTCCTCGTCGCCGTGCTGATGGCTGTTGCTGGTGGACAAAGGTGGGAGTTTTTGCTGCGGTTACTTCCCGTTCGTTTCCACGTAGCTCGGGATGTGGCTGCGTTATTGGGCAGTGCCTCTTCCGTTAGTCAGTTTCGTCCCTGTCACTATAACCGAGATTTGAGCTATAACTTACAAGCTGACGACCAAGAAGCGGAGATGTTGAGCTTGCGAGTGCTGCTGTTATGCTGACTTCGTACTGCCGGTGGTACTCTGCTGTATTGGGTGTTCGAAGCAGCTGGGAGGGTTGTTCAGTCTTATGATATATAGCCCGGAGCTATGTATGTACTTGGCGGGACAGCTTCTTCTCCCGACGAGGGTGCAGTCCGCTTCGATTTGCTTGACGCCCCCTCCCCCCTTGCCCATCGCGTGCCATGCTTCATCGTGGAGGTCTGTGCTGTGTTGCAACACGATTTTATACTACAAATAGTATCGGGGACGACCGCATTGCAGTTGCTTCAGGCAAGACTGCCTGGCACGCGTTATTCCACCTCCCGACCTTGTCGGGTACCGGTACGAGTAGCACCTCCTCCTATCAGCTACTCTCATGCGTACACACTGCTGTCCTGCAGCGATTACATCCTCCCCACCGGTGCGCTCTTCTACTCGTCAACGGGTAATCGTTTTTTCGCGGAAAATGTTGTGCTCGTGCATAAATCCGCCCGAAAGAAAAAGAACCGAGTTCACTTACTCGTACAGTGCTGCTGTACTCTCATACGAGGCAACTCGTAACCCGTGACACATGCATCTTGTCTTCGTACGTACTGGTACAATACCAAAATCACCAGAAGTGATGTCCTGTGAGTTGTGACGTTGTGACCATTCCAAACAGTCGTGCACGAGTAACAGCAATACAGCAGTAGGTATGAAACAGCACCAGCAGTATCATACTGCTGCATGAGTAGCTGCAAATATAGTCGATCTCGCTCTGGCACTGCCAGTCTCTGTGGACTCGTACTTATATCCTGAACTGGAGTTGAGCACGTGCACAAGCTCGTATCATATTGTTCCACGTATATAGATTTATACACATATTGGTACATCCCTATTAATAGTATACCTGGTATAGTACATGTTCGTTGGTGTTCAGCTACGTAATTGCGACACAGGGCAACAGCAGTAAGCGTACAGACAACGTTTCTGCTGAGAGGCAGAGGTACAGAATGCAGAGGTACCCCTAGTGTTAATTAAGGCTCTTGAGGTACTGCTGCAGCTACTTGCAACACAGGGCAACAGCAGTAAGCGTACAGCGTTTCTACTGAGAGGCAGAGGTACAGAATACAGAGGTACAGTTGTGTACCACAGGCAGCAGTAAACGGGGGATGAAGTTGAGTACCGTATTGTAAAGGTGTCCAAGGCACGATATTTTCGTACAGTACCTACCTACCTGGTACGTATATATAATACGTAAGGGTTATATACATGCGGAGTATGTAAATATATGTGCATATCACGCGTCACGCGTATCATGCGTAAAGGATAGCGTTATCATACCACGTTACCGACCACTTATGATACCACATGAGAAAATGGGCCTCGTCGACTAATCAGATTACAGAAATCGTCCACACCGGCATGGCATTTTTCTTATTTTTTTTGTCCATCCCATTTATTATCTTCGCACTTTCGTCTTCCTCCCTAGTCGTGACTCAGATCCGGGGTCACAAAGTAGGCGTCCTCTCCCTCCTCCCCCACTACGGTTCTTGCTTTGCATTTTTATCGCGAGAAGGTCGCCCCGGTGGTCTAACTGGTAGCCACGAAGCCTTTTGGGCCGGATGTCGAGGGTTCGATTCTCCCCATGGAGGTTTTTATTATCAAATGACACCATCTGTCGAGAGCGCATATTATAGCGTGGGTAAGCAAAATTCGACGAGATCTAGGTTGCATTCAATATTGCTGCTCGAACAAATGCCGATACACATTCACCATATTAATAGGACTGTTCACGGGTGGGGTCAGCCCTCGCGGCTCAAACCTCGCGGGCCAGGTCGGGTCGGGACGGGTGATATATATCGTAAGTATATAGGGTAAGGGTGGTGAGGATATTTAGCCCGACCCGACGCGTGAGAGTTTGTAAACCTCCTGACCCCCGATCCGACCCGACCCGACCCGACCCGTGATGTTTCCAAAACTTGCCGACCCGCCGGTCGGGGTCATGGCCCGTGAAGAACGCTGAATGGAAACCCAGTACCGACTCATATAATCTGATACACAAAGCTACATGGTACGTATTTAGCCATGCCAACAATGCGTTCCTCTTGCACGTATCGACATGACGCGCCTATGTACGCAGCAACACGGAGCACTCTGAAGGAGGACCCCCGGGCGGCCCTCCCGTTGGCGGAGGCCAAGGAGGTCCCCCCGAAGGAGGCGGTGGTGGCGGAGGGGAGGGTGAAGGAGGAGGACCCCCCCAAGGAGGAGGACCCCACCCTGGAGGCGATGGAGGCGAAGGGGAGGGGGGAGGCCCTCCCCACGGAGGAGGACCTCATGAAGGTGGACAAGGGGACCACCATGGGATGCCTGGGCACCATGATGGTATGATGGCGGGGAGGGACGGGCTTCACGAAGGCCACCACCTGGACGGCGAGGGGGGCGGAGAGGGGTTTGAGCGTCCACCGACGTGCTCTGCGGAGCAAGCGCAAGCCGCTCTCGAGGTTAGTGTGGCGCCGATGGTGGTGGTAGTGATGGTGGTGGCGGTGGCGGTGGCGACCGCGGAGTTTCTGGGCCTGACTGTATTGTGTGCGGTTTGTCTCCTATTATAGTTTCCTGTCATATCAGTCGTTCTCTTCTCGGTTTCAATCTTTCAATATTTCAACACTTCCTTCGAGAATGCTTAGCTTTCCACACCGAGCAAGCAGATTCACACGTACGTGTTGTGTTTGATATTTTGTCTTGCACACCGAGCAAGCAGATTCACATGTGCATGTTCTGTTTGCTGCAATAATTCACACCAGTGTTGAGTAGTATCATACGTATATTTTGTAGCTGATATTACATTAGGTGATAGGTGATAGACATATACTGTAATCTAGTATCATCTAGCCCGTGCTCACGAAAACGCACACCTAAATACTAAATACATACAACGTCAGTCGGGGTACCAGGATGAAAGCCAGTTTCACAAAGCATTGCATCGACACAAAAACAAGAGATATAACCAGGTACCAGGTAAGCATAGACTACCATATATTATATCATACGAAGCAACATTAAAATTGTACACGAGTATGTAAGCATGTATCAGCTGTAACGTCACTCCGGCGACACGTTGGGGCACACGACAGAAACGAAAAATCCCAGAAAAATCCCAGACATACTGGAGAAAACAGCCACGCGATGAAACGAGCCCGCCGGGGCTGTCTCGTCTCGTTTCTATGGGTATGACGTATGACCCTAATGGCCCTGAAAAGGAGTCCTCTTGTTTAGGATCATAACCCATAGTCTCGTTTCGCCTCGTCGTCTCTTGTTGAACTTCGCGAACATCAACCCGTAAACCTGCTCTACGTATATTATGTATATTTATGTATCGTATGTACATATTAATAGTCGTCGTCGTATACTAACCGTGCGTCGCCCTGCTCCTGTGGAATTGGGATGTTCGACCATGAAGCGAGCTAGAGCGCTATCTCTCTGGACGGAAATTTAAGGACCGTTGGCGTAGAAATATGAAGACCAGAAGCTACGTACTTATTTGAAGCATTATTACACCGAACAGACAACTCCTACGCATCGTTTACGTACAGCAGTAGCTCAAGGTTGTTGAATGTTTGATCCGTTTAATCGTTGTTGTTGTTGTTGTCTTCGCACTACTTTAGTGGTGGATATAGAACCTAAGTCTGAACTTTCAATACATCGAATTACTGGTATGAACTATTAACACTAAGACCAAAGGTTATGGTACCACTTTGTGGCTCGTTCATAATCATATCAGCAACATAGTGCCAAAGAAAATGGGTGTACCCCTCGTATGGAGCATCAAGTTGGCCACTATGTTCCCCAAGATAGAAAAATCCAACAAAAAGGGGCGTCTCGTCATCATCTGACCCCTGAGATGATGCCAGGCACAATATGTTATTATTTTGGTTGGCTCTTTTATTGTTCCGCAAATATATACGATAATACATGCCTTGCACTATATACGAGAACGATACGTATAATATGTACGTATGACGTACACCGTGTTTGTTTACGAAAACGATACGTACCATATTTTGAATACATACGAGTATTATGTTGCTTTGGCCATAGGCACTGCTGCTGCAGAGCCTTTATCTTTGTTTGCCGAAATAAAAGTCGGGAAGAAAAAAGAGCCACAAAGTGGTGCGATAACGTTTGGTCTAACAATATCAATTTTCGATATATCGTGTCGAACGTTTTTGGCCCTTGCATCCCCTGATCCCCGTATTTGTAATGCTGATACCAAACAAAAAATCGACGTATAAATCGACTCTCGAAAGCGTCGTGCATCATATTATCATATTACATCTTATCTTGTCATGTCGATTCCATTTTTCGTTCATCGATATCGTGTCGAAATCGATTAAGTCGAGTTCGATATCCATCGCTATACCTGGTACGAAGTAGTTCGCATCGTTCTTTCTACTCAGCAATCGGGAAATCGGGAAACTATTAAATCGTAATCGTATACGAAGTGCCAGGTCTGTGAACGCACGTTTCGAACTAAAAATGTTTTGACGCCGCGGCCCGTTACAGGCTAGCTCGGACTACGTGTCCTGCTCCGGACTGGCCTACCAAGACTTCATGTCTCTCGTGCACGCAGACTTCGACCTTCTGGAGCAAGCAAGCGCTTGCTTCTCCAAATCGGTCAAGGACTTGGAGGTGAGAGAGCAGGGGAGGCGTGTCTGCTTGCCACAACGCCGCCCACCGCATAGCCTGAAGCCCTCCTTTGATGATTTCTTGGATGTCTGCCTACTGACCCCCGATACTTTTCCTGGAAAATTCTTGGATGTCTGCCTGCTACTTAAGCTTTTTTTTTTCTCCCGGAATGTTTTTGGATCTGCCGGGTAGGCAATGCGTTTCCTGGAGTTGCCTCTGGGCATCTTATAAATATGTGTGTGTGTTCTTCACATTAAACCTTCCTTTCTACCCGTCGACATCCAGCACACCCAGTGTCCGTGCCGATTCTTCATCCTAGAGAGGTACCAGTTCTGTGGTCACAAAACTACGGCACAGAGATACTACGCTGTATAGCTCGTTTTGATTGGCTCGGCTGGGATGACAAGGCTTAGGGTTCCCATACTAACTCCTCATTACGTTTAAATTCCGAGAATTTTCCCAGCATACTCGTGGTTGGGCTTTTGGGCATGACAATACATCGGTTTTGATGTTGATACCTAGTATATATGTCGATATTGATAATGATATTGATATATCGTTATCGATATTGATTTATCGTTTTTGATATTGATTTATCGTTATTGATATTGATATATTGATATTGACATTGGTCCATCGATATTAATATTGATATTTGATGATTGATATTGATATTGATATATCGATATTGACATTGGTACTGATAGTGAAAGTTGATTACTGATATTGAACCGATTAATGTTGATTTTACTGTCTGTACTGGCTGCACGCTGATGGCAGGACAACAAGCCGGCCGACAAGGAAGAGATCGAGGTGGACGTGGGGGAGGTGTTCAACGCGTGCGTGGAGCAGGTGGAAGCCGCCGACGAGAACAGGTCCACGGAAGCTACCACCGAGTTCCTCCGGAGCTTGCTCGGGCCCGACAGCAAGGTAAGCGTTAGTGGTCGCTATCAGTTCGTATGGTATCACGTGATGTACTGTATATTATCATATTACATTATCATATTATGATACTATGATAGCACTCCGGGCGGGAATAAAAGGGCTGCTATAATCGAGGTCTTATACATATGTACAGTTATGTTTGTGAATTTTTACTACATACTATTACGGGGGAGCATAGTAAACACTAGTAATACTAGTAAACAGGTCCTTCGGTACACACAAAAACCTAAATATTTCCCTGTTTTTACTAACAATATTTGGTCCTACTTACTACTGTAGTACTAGAGTTTTTTTTCCTTCATATTACGTTCGTAGCGCTTACCAGGTATTTTATTTGTTTCGTCCAGTAGAGCGAGTAGAGTGTAGAGTGGTATGTTTTCTATGAGGGTATGATAACTATTTATTAAAAAAAAAAAAAAAAAACAGCTGTGAAATCGAGGACTTTGTCGAAAATCATCTTTGCAAGCTGTGATACTTCGATCGCGCGTACTCTGTATCATATCATACCGACTTCCTCAAACACATACTGTAGTTTGGCCCGACAGCAAGGAATATAGTGTATAGTACGCGTTAGAGGACAGTATCCTATTTATAGTATCATATCATATCATATCAAATCATCATCATATGATATCAAATGAAATGATAGCATCACATCGTATAATATCATAGATCCTGTCGTGCTCAGGCCCCACAGCAAGGTATAGTACGCGTTAGAGGACAGTATCCTATTTATAGTATCATATCATATCAAATCATACCTAACAATTATCGTATGATATCAAGTGAAATGATATCATCACATCGTATCGTATCATATCTGTGATAAGACTGGGTGAGTATTCGTATATCATATCGATCTCAGGCCCGACAGCAAGGTAAGCGCGAGTGGCGCATCCAATGCGTGGCGCTTGGGGCGAGGAGGTGAAGGAAGGGTGGCGACTATCGACCGGAGCTGTTCCGTAGCTGTTAGCTGTCAGCCGTTCTATTTTTGTGTTTTGTGTGCGCTGGTGTAACGCCTGAGGAGTGAGCGGTGAGCGGCATGCTTGAATATATAGGGGAAGCCGTACAGTCAGTCTCGTCCAGAGGTTTCGGTCAAGAGTCAAGAAAACATACCTTACCTCTCGCTAAGAACTCGCGTTCGTGTAAATTGCACACCTCGGGCAGGTAACCATCTCTACTTACATCTCTACGTACTTCGTGCGTTTGATCGCTCGTACAGCAGCAGACCTGCTGTCGTGTGGTGTCGCGTCGCGTCACATTTTTTGCTGCTGCCTGTGTGGAGGTTGGACTGTTGTCTTTACCGCCAATTTCCTGCTCTTGTTTTCGTTTCGTTTGTTCCGGATGTCTGTTTTGTGTGCTTGTACCGTGGTGACAGATCTGCAGCTGCCTCCCGGCGTACGTGGACAAGATGCCGCTGTGCGACTTGTGGGCGAGGTTAGTCATCAGTCGCCGTGATTGCTGCTTTGAATGCTTGCTTTTGGTTGGAATATTTTGTCGGTATGGGTGTCCGTCCGTTTCTCTTGTCAACGGCGTCCCGTTATGCATGTCCCTCTTTCGAACGATTTCCTGAGATGGGGTTCTTCGGACGGTTTCCGGGGATGGGCGTTTCTATTAAATAGTGTGAACTGTTTTCTGTGATGGGTGGGTGTTTCTGCTTCGAACGATTTGTCGTGACGGGTGTTTCCTCTTCTCGAACGGTTTCCCGTGATCGACGTTTCTCTTTCGAGCGGTTTCCTGTGGCAATTCGGACGGTTTTCCGTGATGGACGGTTTACCGTGACCCGGGTGTTTTGTTTTACTTGTCAACTGTTTCCCGTGACGGATATTTCGGACGGTTTCCCGCAGCGGGACCGCTTCTCTTGTTGGCGGCCGGTCTCCCGTATCCGATGTTTTGTCTTCCGAACTGCTCCCAGTGACAGACGCTTCGGACGGTTTCCCTGTGATCGACGGTTTCCCGTGATACGTACGTAGGCGTTTCTAGTGTGAACGGTTACTGTTTGTTTCCCGTATCGGATTTTCCTCTTTCGAACGGTTTCCTTTGATGGATGCTTCGGACAGTTTCCCGTGGTGGTTTTCTCGTGTGAACGGCTTCCCTTCACGGGTGTTTCTCGTGTGAACGGTTTCCCGTGATGGATGTGTATGTTTCTTTTGCGAACGGTTTCCCGTGATGAATGTTTTGGGGCAGATTGGCGTGCCCTTCTTTGGTCTCTTGTGCGCTCGGCGGGCTGGTTTTGTCCCCGAGAAGTACATGGTTGTCCATAATACCTGTGACTGTCCCTTCCCGTGCATACAACGCGTCTATACCTATACACAGCAATGGTATAATACATGTTGCCGTCCCTGACTATTGATAGGGTATAAGGTACCATAGCGTACCTGGTATCCAACAAGAGGATCCTCGACCTTGCAGTCAGATATAAAATACGTGTGGTCTATCGTTTTCTTAAACAATTAATTAATTAATGCTAACTCAAGACATCCCTTATTTAAGTCACCCACCCATCCCCCCCACGTATGTATTTAGACTATACCTATTAATATTAGTATTTATATACCTGTTACCCGTATCATATTTTGTAAATAATACGGATGTAACATGTACGTAATATCAATGCAATGCGGGACTCCTGTTTTTTTTTTTTGACTGGTATTGATTTTCATAGATACAGCAGTGCTAGTTTATTACTGTTGAAATATGCAGGAACATTGGCGCAGGTTGGAGTTCGTTTACGTACATGGAACATGTCAAAACAGTGCAGTCTTTCACTAAAGGAACGGCTTGTAGAATGCACCCTATTCCCCCAGCAACCTCAAGCCTGTTCTTTCTTGTCGTACATACAGTAGTGGCTGTTTTATTACTGTTGATATCTAAGCCGCCCGCCCTGTGCGACATGCGGTGCCAGGTACCACCACCTCGGCCTGCGCATCGAACAGCTCTGCGACCATGTGGACACAGCCGGGATGCCTATCCCAGACCCCGACACGCAAGCAGAAGAAGCAGGCCAAGACCCAGAAGAAGAAGGTGATTGCCGCCGTGCGTGCGATGTATAGCAGCCGACAGATCAGGCAGATCCTCCCCGTTTTCCTGATCTACAGATATTTGAGGGCAGATGGATAGATCCCTGATCTACTCTACCGGTCGGTATATGACATGGCATTGTGTAGATGATCTTGCCGGGTGGGGGAGCCCTGTGATGTGCGTCATCTAGGATAGGTTGGGTCTGTATGATACAGGTCCTGCATCTGAATGAAACAGGTCCTGCATCTGAATGAAACAGGTCCTGCATCTGAATGATAGAGGTCCTGCATCTGAATGATACAGGTCCTGCATCTGAATGATACAGGTCCTGCATCTCAATGATACAGATCCTGCATCTGAATGATACAGATCCTGCTGTGGACCTAGATGATCTGAAGTAGATCGTAAGGAATCTGTCCAATGTGTGCTAGTCAAACAAAGGTGACGTTGTCAGTAACGTTGTGAATTACTTGGGAGCATGCAAATTCAGAGTGTGAAACGTTTCTCGCGGGAGGAAGGACGCGGGGTTTCGAAGTTATTCAGCGTGTAGTGTGTGTGTTATGGGGAGAGGGGTGTGGTCGCGAAAGGACTCCCGCTGCTCTTGTTTCAAATTCAAACAGAATAACACTGCTTTCTGATTTCCTCGGTGAGTGGAGTTGGAGGGGAGTTGGAGGCGTCATCCAACCTCTCGTTCTTTTGAGCGTTTGGAGTTGTGGTGCAATGCTATAAAAGGCCCCACAGGTCGTTCAGATCACTATTAATATCTAGATCAATATATCCTAGCCTGCCATTGTGAGACGCTGTGCAGGATCTGTGTGAGTACAGATCCAACCCAGAAAACGTCTCCTATAGTATGATAGATGATGCAGATTTCATGGCTCCCACCCGGCATCATGATGAGCTAGATCATACAGATCATCAGATCAGGGATCTATCTGCCCTGAAATATGTAGATCATGGAAGCGGGAATATGATCTATCTGATCTATCTGATATATCTGGTCTTTCCGAGGTGTTGAGGTGCGCACGCGTCTAAATGGGTTCAAAATACAGCACAGCTACAGTGGGCCCGACAACCCCCGCGTAATGCCTGTCTAGCCAATGGAACTCCGGCGTTTTTTTTCATACGAGGGTGCCAGGGTGTTCGGCTAGCGGAGATCCTTTCCGAGTTTTATATCAGCCTGACTCCAGCTTTGATTTCTGTTCCGATTACTATTCCAAGTGCGATTGCCATTCCGAATCCGTCGCTCGATTCTACTTCGGCAGAGGACGATTCCGCACCTGGTGCTGCCGGTCATGGTTGACAGTGCAGGCCCGGTTTTGGCTATAATAGTTGACTGTTTCTTAGGCTGGTTTGTTTTTCGCAAAGCTCGAGCTCGGAACACCGGTTATATTTTTGTACCTGAAAGCTGCTGTGTCATTTTTTTTGTTGGGGCTTCGCAGGCGAGGCCCGAAAGCTTTTCCATCGTCTTGTCGACGACGTACGGATGCACTTATATCACTTATGGTGCCACACTCAGCTTGCACACAGCTTGCAAAGATGAGTTTCGACAAAATCCTCGATCTCACAGCTGTTTTTTCATTTCATTTTTATATATACCTTGATCTCTATTGATAGGTCTGATGATGATGATGATGATGATGTTATCACATTTAGCAGCCCGTTTACAAAGTGATCAGGCGCACCGCAGTACCAGCACTGTACGACTACGTTTTGCTGCCCGTCTCCAATTTTGTCTCCTGCTCTCCGATTATTTCGCTGCCGCCCTCCGACTTATTCTTGTCCAAAATTCTGTGTATCATATAAATATTTCCGAGTTATCGTATTTGGGTTTTTTGTGTCAGTTTTACGAATTTCTGTCAGTTTCCGTTTTTTTTTTAAATTATTTTATTCCAACATACTTTTTTGTGCCCCGTGACGTATTTTTGAATCGCCATTGTCCAGCCGTGGCGGAGGTTCAGGACGTGGACCCTAAGGCAGTGATTGACACGAAGGAGAGCGACCAGGCCTATCGCATCCCCAACACCTACGGGCCGTGCCCCCCGGGCGAGGTGCGTCGCATTTCACAATTGAGCCAATGGGGCCATGCTACACGTGTACGGTAGAGGGGGTAGTGCACCTTTTTTTGTGTCAGTTTTTCAGCAACTGGCCAGGGGAGGTGCGTCGCATTTCACAATGGAGCCAATGGAGCCATGCTACACGTGTACGGTAGAGGGGGTACTGTACGTTTTTTTGTGTCAGTTTTCCAGCAACTAGCCAGGCTTAAGAGAGTCATGCCACGGGAGACGGGGTAATGTACCTTATTTTTGTCAGGTTTCTAACAACAACTAGCCAGACTTGAGGATCATGCTGCGGTAGAAGGGGGTACTATTGATGTACCTTTTTTTTGGTCAGGTTTCTAACAACTAGTATTACGGGGGAACGTCGAAATCAGGACCGGATATGCTTAGGGCCCGTTTTAACGAAGAAGAAAAAAAATCAATTTGGAAAAATAAAATATTCAAATCCGCTTTTCATTGGTCAACACACGCACCAGCACCAAAGATTAGGATCTAGCATAATCTTTGGTGCTGGTGCGTGTGTTGACCAATGAAAAGCGAATTTGAATCTTATTTTTTCCAAATGGAATTTATTTTATACTCGTTAATTCGGGCCCTTACTAAAATACTGGAATAGACGAATGCTACGATAGAGGTGCACCGTGTTTTTGCCTCAGAAGGGTGGTCACTTATTATCACTTGAGGGGCTCCATACCTCACCCGAAAAACGATTCTGCAAAAAAACAAAAGTGCTACCCAACCAACAATCCCATGAGCTAGGTATACTATGGAAAATATGGCAACCAAATAATGAAAAAACGACGAATTTGGGTTAAGGAGCCCGATCATTCAGAAAAAAAATCCACCAAAAGTGCTACCTCTATCGTAGCACGCGTCAATATATAGGTTTTTGTGTTACCGTAGGTCCTATTTACTAGTATTACTAGTATTTACTATGGTCCCCCCGTAACAATATGGTATACTTGAGAGTCATGCCACGTTAGAGGGGGTACTCTACCGTTTTTATCGGGTTTCTAACGTTTACCCAGACTCGAGAGTCAAGTCACGGTAAAAGGGGTCCTGTACCATCTTTTAGGTTCCTCGTACGTACCGAGTATCGCCTAGCTTATCGCCTCCCAGGTATATGTTTCATTTCGACTACAGGCTGGGCTGGCGAAGAATCGTTTTTGTACTCGTACGGTGGTTTCTCTCCCATTTGAAAGTATTACGACTCAAAGTTTATCAGTGTGTTCCTGAGTACAGCACATTTGCCGACGGTGGCATTTTCCAGAATCTTCGAAATCCGAGTTGGTTTCGTAAAAATAAAAATGTAGAAAATTAAAGAAAAAATCATGACGTTTTCTTGTAGAAACCCTTTAGGACTGCACTCCTGTTTTGGGCACCTATTGCTTGGAAGTAGAGTCAGATTTACTGTAGGTCTGAATGTACAGCAGTGCAGTGCATAAAAAGGGTTAAACAATACCTGGTATATAGATATATGTCGATATTAGAGTGTATCAGGTACCCTGGTATATACTAAAGGTCCAAAATCCCTGTCCCGCGGATTTCG
The DNA here is from genome assembly GCA_008828725.1 of Saccharina japonica. NCBI lineage: Eukaryota > Phaeophyceae > Laminariales > Laminariaceae > Saccharina > Saccharina japonica. Next base: position 560,864 of record MEHQ01000169.1, on the reverse strand, counting down.
CTTAAACTCGGTGTGCATCTTCCTTGAGACACGGCGAATCGACCGGTACCCTCGCCATCGCCTTATTCGCCGTTCATGAAGAGATATGGCGTGCGATCAATCCCCTATTACATGTTGAGACTACGAGGAGAAGCACAAAATGTGCGATTCTCAGTCGAATTTATATAATTTTGGCCTGGATTTTTTGTACGTCTTTTACTTACGGGCAAAACGAAGGGATTGCCAACTGCACCATCCCCCCGCCCCCCCCCGTCAGTTGTCGCCTAAACCAAGTTTCGCTTTTATTTCTGAAAAATGCCTAGTTCACGAAAATATATATACGTATATATATTGTGTAGTTGGCAATCCCTTCGTTTTGCCCTTAAGTAGGACATGTTAATTTTTTCAGCTCAGAATTCGATAAAAACGACTGAGAAAGTGTCTGGCCAACTAAAAAAGCTATTGTTGGCCAGCCCAGCTCGTATCGCCTATACAGTATAGCACATCGACTATCGCCTAGCTTATAGACTATAATAGCGCCTGTCTCATATCGACTACCAGGTAACCAGGTACCTCTTATCGATTACCGGCTACTCATACCAGGTACCATTTATCGTCTATCTCATATCAACAACCTCGTAACAGGGATCGTGTACTCTGTATGTACCATATCGACTATCATTACCAATATGTCCCGGAATATAATAAACGTTTGCATGGAGTAATAATAGATAAAACTGTCCTTTTACTTCGGGGCATTGAAGGGACAAGAGCGGTACCAGGTATGGGAATGTCTAATACCTGGTGTATCATGCCAACAGTCCCACATCGACTACCGCCAATCTCTCATTTTGCTTCTATCGCCTATCGCCTATTCTGTGTTGTCGTGCAGGAAGTGCACCCCACTGACCCCACGCAGTGCCAGTCCGCGCCAAGCTCGCAGGAATCAGAGGTACGGTACGGTCGGTACGGTACGGTATAGGAATGATGCCTCTGCACTACCGATATGATGATAGTGATGCCACGGCACTACGTATTGCTAGTGTAATGATGCCACTGTACTATTAATAGTGATGCCACTGCACTACGAGTAGTGCTGCCACCGCACTATTTATTGGCAAGCGACGCGTTTGTCGGTATCATGTTTATTTATGAGTCATTTTGGTAGTAGAAGTAGAACTGCACCCCCCCTTCGGACACGAATTGGCCACACTATTCTTTTAGACCTGGTTTAGACTAACTATTATGGTAGCTCGAATCGCTCCGAAAAAGCGTCAATTCTGCTGTGTAATAACTTGTTTTTGCTTTACTCCTCCGGCGAATGGGTTGTAGCGCATGAATTGTAAACGCAATGGTAGTAGAGCTAAACGAGCGCAACAAATACAAGCGTGCAACCAATCCCGACCTCGCCCCCCACTGCCCCCCCCCCCCCCCACGTTTTGACAGGGAGGCTATGGGGCCCCTCAGGGGAGCGAAGGTAGGGGTCCCCCCCCTAAAGGAGGAGGCATTGTAGGCCTCGGAATGTCAGTAGTCGCTGTAGTCGCGGTGGGGTCTCTTGTGGGCGTCGGCGGCGTTTGGCTCTGGGGTAAGTTCCAGAGCGGAACGCGGCAACCGGGGGTGAGGTACATGGCTACTGGAGCTGTGGACAACGACATCGGTACCGAGCTAGGCCCTTTCGGCCGCGAGTACCCTTGATCTCGATAGGGCACATTCGGCCGCACCAGTGGGTATCCTTGATCCTGATAGGGTGCACTTGGCCGCGCGAATGAGTGCCCTTGCTCTGGATAAGGTATAGTTCGCCACGCGAGTGAGTACCCTTGCTCTGGATAAGGTACATTTCGCCACGCGAGCGAGTACCCTGGATGGGGTCCTTCGGGACGTGAGAACGCTCTCATGTTCGGTCCTTCGAAAAATACGCCTGATTAGAACCTTCGGACGCGTGTGTTTGATTTGGGTCCTTTTGAACGCCGAGTACCCTTGATCTCGATAAGGTACATTTCGCCGCGCGAGCGAGTACCCCCGATGAGGTCCTTTCGACCACGAGTACCTTTTTAACGTGAAGTGCCCTCTATTACGTCCTTCCCAACGCGAGCACCACTGATCAGGTCCTCTCGGACTCGAGCACCCCTGGTTTCGGCCACGCTCTTGTGAAAGGAACGGGGAGGACGCGGGTGGGCGGATGTGTGGGGGGGTAGGCTGCCGAGGCCGCTTCGGAGGGCGAAAGCACCGTAGACGCGTGTGCTTTCAACGTTTGAGTTGGAGAGGCTGTCGTTTTGGTTTTGGTCGGCTACAGTAGGTTAGGGCAGTCGAAGTCATGGAAGTGCCCGCGGAGTGAAACCGCAAGGTGTGTTTTCGACAGCTGTTAGCTGTTAGCAGTAGTGTTTTCCTTCGGGTCGTTGGTTCGTTGGTTCGGCGAGCCGCTCCATGGTTGACGGATGGTTTCGTTTTGGCGGTTTCGTATTAAATGGCCGCAATGCGATGGTTGGCTGGTTGGTCATGGTCATGTATCGTGCCGATTCGAGAGAGGGGAAGGAAGGAGGGAGGGAGGAAGGAAGGGGGGGGAGGAAGGAGGTTCGCTTTTTTTCGGCATGTTTTTTTCCGGCTCTCCCGTACACGTGAGCGACGGCAAGTGCCTTGCGGTAGATGCTGAGTTGAGAGGATACACTGCTCTCCTATAGGCGTCTGTTACACACTGTGCTTAGCCGTTCGCAGTAGGTACTGCTGTATGAATGCTGCTGCTGCTGCTGCTGCTATATATTATGAGGTCGGAAAAGGGTTGTCAATTGTTGGTGTCTTTTTCAGCAGACGACGGTAGAACAAAATTTGGCGGACAAGCCTAAAGTGAATTGGTGCGATCCCGAGGCCTCCAGTCTCTGCCTGCTGCTCGTTCCTGTCCTGTCTTACTACTGTGTAGTGATGGTATCATATTGGTTTCGTTTTATTTTGGTGGGACTTGCCGCTGACGACTGGGCGATTATGAGGAGTTTCCCTCGCTATTATGTGAATAGTCGGTATCGCTATTAATAGTAATAGTCGGTATCACTGTCTATTATAGTAATAGTCGATATCAACTGTTATTAGTATTAATAGGTAATGTCGCTAGAAATGGTTGATATCGTTAGTATTAGTAGTCGATATCGCTGGTCGATATCGCTATTAATACTGGATATCGCTGTGAGTGGCCGATATCGCTACTAATGGCCGCTATTAATAGTCGATATCGCGAGTCGATATCGCAAAACACCAGCCGCAGTTGCAGTGCGGCTTTGGCACCGTATTCTGGGCCTAGCGCTCCCACGCTGCCATTCTTTATGCCTCGCATACCTCACGTTATTTTCGCAGTTTTTCTCCCCTGCTTTGGCCCGGAATCTACCGCGCATGTACTCGTAGTGGTGGACGGAGTAGTTTTTTTCACCGGATGCCGCTGGGGGTAAAATAGCCGCTTGCGCCTCTTGCCACATGTTTTTTTATTCTGTTAGTTTTTTTTGTTGATTGTCGTTTTCGTGTCAGTTTGTGTTTCCCTCGACGATGAAAGGCACATCAGACGTAGCATGTGTCGGTGTTTTCAGCAGCCTCGAAAAGTAGCGGTAGAGATGCCGGGGGGTGAATGGCAAAATGCGAAAAAGTTGTTTTAGTTTGGTTGACTTTCTCGCGATTCTCTACCTCACGAGTATATAGCTATATATCCTGGAGTGTAGCGTAATGGGTTTGGTTCGAATGACTTGATGCGGCAGGTGGTGCTATGGACAGCACGCATTATTGTTTTGCGCTGCTTGAGATCTCGTCGGTACGTATGTGTGTTTGTTTGCCTCCGGAGGGCTTTCCTGCTGCTTTTGTACACGAATTGAATGCGTTTGGTTGACTTTTCTTTGTGATAAATGCAGTTGTTGCAGTGCGAAGTTCCTCCTGTTGTACCACTCCACAATTGCACGGCGTCCGTTTTTTTTCTGCTAAAATCATGCGCCAAGTTTTCATACCTGGTAGGCAGTAGGCAGGCTCCTGTTGTGGCGCGCTAATGCATACCCCAACAGCAGCAGCTTGATATTATGGTGTCGAAAGGTTGCTTGCGGCCTTTAGTCAGGCATGGTACGAGTTATTATTGTTTCGCTGCTGTGTTGATATACCAGGTAGTTGTTGGTGGTTGTCCTGCTAATAGTCTCCTGCGCCATTCTAGCGTGAGCGAGATCGAGGCCAAAGAGCGGGATTCTTCTGAGGTTAATAAAGCAAGACACAAGTATTTTGCCATGTATTTTCATATTATGTTAACGTATTCGCACAGTAATATATGGTGCCGCAAGTGGGCTGCTCGTGTCGTGATCTGGTCCAGCTCACCATCCTGAGAGGCGTGTTTGAGATGGGGGGTTTTAGCATCGGGAAGGCGTTCTTGGAGCTCATTGTCCGCGCGCTGTTACCTACCTCGCGCACGCCGTTTATCACCTTCGGTGGGAGGCAGAGGTTTCGCGTGGAGCCGATTGTGTTTGCTTTTTTTGCCATTATAATAGCACTGACAGTGGCCTCTCATGTAGTATCATACATATATACAAGGGGCTTCGCCGGCGGCCTTGACGGCCGCCGGTCGCAGCCTTGCGTGATGCCGGAATGTTAACAGCATTGTAGCGAAGGACGGGGGTCAGACGTAATGCCAAGAGTTATACACGTTGTTAGTTAGCAGCAGCGTTGTGTCGAAGGATGGGAATCAGACGTACTGCCAAGAGTTGAGAGCGCTCTGCACACTGCCCACGGAGAGTGGCAACCGTACTCGTAATACATGTGATACTGTTGCTGCTGTACTCATATACGTGTGTGCCCGTATGTATCTTGGTCACAAACCTGACACATGCGCATTGTATGCTGTACACGGTGTGGGCCTACACACCTGCACATCTTCGAAATTCGAAACAGCGAACAACGGCGACAACAGCAACAGCAACTGATACATGCGTGTATCTTTGATAGTGGTCATACATATCCAACCCACATAATATGAACTGCTCACAGCTCGTGGTAGACTGTTGTAGTACAGCAGTAGTAGTACTGATACATATATAAATGTTTTCGATATATACCCGATGCACGTATACATCTACGCGCCTCCTATACGCCAGGAGAACAAAAAACAAAAACGGAAAAAAACGACAAAAACTCGTGTTTCCCCATCCCCGTTTGCCATTGCCATTTTTTTACGTTGAAACCCTCAACAGCATGCAGCATGCAGCGCGTAGTCCGCTAAAAAGGTGCGACCACAGCTGCTGCTGTACAAATCATAGGAGCTCCGCAACAACATTGACAGTGCATGAGCTGCTACTCTCCTTATCACACGTGCTACTTGCTGTGGACTACATAGAGACATACATAGCTTTATCTTCTTTGGTTCGGAAGCTTTCCTCGGCATATCTTGGCACCTCACAACCACTCTCAGTCTCTAATTGCCGAAGCAGAAGTTACTTGCCTTGCGGAGGTTCTTGGCTTTCTTTGTTTTCTCCTATTTTCGTTACTTGCTGCTTCCTGTTTCCTATGGTACCAGTTTTTACTTTGTCGGCGAGATCATGTTTCCCTTTTCTTCCGGTTTCGGGTTCCTGCGTGTACCCAGTGAGCACGACAGCGCGTGCGAGCCCGGCACTATCGCGGGTATGGGAGGGCGCTGGCCAGTAGAGGTGGGGTCAGAAGGAGCGCGGTCGCTTTTTCGTGGCTAGGCGTGGCGTCTCCATCGAGACACGAGGGGAGCATGAAGGTCCTTGCTGTTGCTGCTGCTGCAATGAATCCAGTATGTCCGACATTATAATTATCGTTTTGTCTGTAATAAAATAACATTTAAGCCAAGTTCAAGCGGTGCTTTATTTATCGAACAAACATTATTTTTACAGAGGCATCAGCAACCTCGAGCGGGCGAACGAGAGCCTCTGTGAGTACCGGGCTTCACGCGAGGTGGGCCACGGGGCTCACTGGGGCAGAGAGGCAGTAGAGCTCGACCCGGACCGAATCGATGGCGAGGTGATCGCGGGTGGGCGGGGAGCGTTTTGTTCGAGTACGAGTACGTAATGTACGTCTTTCTCAGTTTTGTGGATTTTTGTACAACTTGATTGACGCTCGTGCTATGCTGTGCTTTCTCTTTCATACTCTCTCTATATATATAAAGATCGAAGGTACTACTACTACTGCTGTTGTTGTACTACCACACATAGCAGTCACGAAAAAGGCACAATTCACACCCCTAGCAGCCAGCGCAGCGCCGTCCTGCGAGCCATGTTGCTGTGCTTTCTCTTCCTTTCGAACATACAGCTTTGTTGTCCTGGAGTATGGAGATCTACTGTCGTATACTTTTGCAAGTCGCCTGTACGTTCGTTTGTTCTTTGTGTTTTTTGCTTTGTTTGTGGTGTACAACTGCTGTCGCCGTACAGGTATGATAGTTGCTTTGCCACATACATGCCGCATACCAGTACTCATGCATCACAATACAGCAGTAGTAGACGGGTACTGTACGTTCAGTTGCGTACAGCAATAAGTATTTCGTTGCATTGCACCATGAATCTCTTTGGCCTTTTCAAGTCGGTCTTTACACATAGTGGACTTCTTCTGCCCCTTTCCTTGCGCGAGCGTAGCGGGCGGCGTCAACCGCCCTCGGAGCGAAGCTTTGCTTTCTTTTAGCGATATTTTTTCGTGTTGTTCACCACTATCGTTTTTGTCCTGTATTTGCCGTCATACATATGGAGCTCTTGGCATTATCAAGTCGCCAGTTGCAGCTACAATAATATATGCTCCTCTTTTACCCTTTCCACATTTGGTTCTATTATTCCTTCCGCGAGCGTAGCGGGCGGCGTTAGCCGCCCGCGCAGCGGAGCCTTGTACATACATACGTACACGTATACGTACAGCAGCAGGAGCTCAGGAGCTCTCTCTCGGCGAAAAGTATATTGATGGCAGTTCTCGACAAAGCCTGGGTGGCATGTATGTGTTCTCGGCGTCTCAGATCTGAGCACACAGCCTCCCGCGCAGGCCTCCACCATGTTGACGGCGGCCGGGAAGCCGACCCCCCCCACGGGTTGGAGGTCAGAGAACACGTACGTAAAAAAACCACGCGAAGACATGGGCGTTGTCGGTGGGCAATGTGCCCAAACGCTCACAGGGCACAATTTTTCGGAGATCTCGTCGTAGATCTCGACGTCGAGGCCTCGCGCGCGCGCTACGGCGCCGAGCGGGCGGATCAGCTAAGCCGGCGGTTGCAGGCGAGGCCGGGGCACGCCTCAGCGAAGAAACCGCGCGGGGAGGCGGTCAGAGGCGGGAGATATCCGCAGACCTAAGGGTGTGCATATGTGATAAACGAACTAAGATATATAGATTTATTTACGGCTCATCACCATACTGTTTTGTTATCATTATCATAGTCATCATCATCCTGAGTATCATCTCCACAGGAGGAATACCTGCCTGGCTCATATGCTTGAACACGGTCGGTTTGCACGTTTCTGGTGTTGCAGTTGAGCACGCCAGGCGATCCGGCGTGCGAGGCCGGACAGGTGGTGTGTAGCACTAATTTTTCGAATCGGGACATTTTCATGCAGAAACCAAGTAACTTTTCCCACGCTTACTTATTAATGCTAATGATTTTCCCCTCCATCGAGGGGTCGTGTTAAGATGTTGATATGCTTATATCACTGGTTTCCTGATTTGTGATTCGAGTGTCGTGCACGCGTATCCACTTGATGGAACAACAAGAACGGTTTTGGCAGAAAGAAGAGACCCCTCCTACGTAGAATACTAAAACGCAATGGCACACTCTATTAATAGGACACAAGGCACCCGAGACGAGCTGCGGGATATTTATACCGGTGCGTCTTGGGATATCGGTGGATGTGGGTAATTTGAGTTGGTGCGTAGCACGGTAGCTAAGGTCCCGAGGGCCGCTGAGAAGGGGGGGGGGGACTCATGTCGTGCATGGCCGTAGTCGTACGACCATTGGGGGGATTGCACTCATGTCGTACATGGCCGTAGTCGTATGACCATAGGGGGGGGTTGTACTCATGTCGTGCACGGCCCTAGTCGTATGACCATAGACCCTCGCATCCCTACAATGATGCCGGGACGGAGCACGTTGGGTTTTCACCAACCAGGCAGACATTGCTTGGACCAAGCGCGAAGCGCCGTGAGGGGGGGGGTATAATAAAATGCTACTGAAGGACAATGGTATGGTATTGCCTTGAATGGGGTGCAAAGGCCGGTAATTACCGGGGGTACAGGTATTGGGATTGTATTTGTAGTACTTGGGAGGCGTATATATTATATGGAAATCAGGGGTTTCCAAGGCCAGGAGAACGAGCCTCTAACCTCTCCATCTTCCTTGTGCCGTGACATGGAAATATTAAGCTGCTCTTCTTCTACCTCAAAGCAATCAACACACACACGTGAGTAACAACGATAACCTGCTCAGTAGGCAAGCCTGGGGCAAGGGATACTCTGTGATACGACCTGCATCTCCCTACACTTGGCGTCGTTTCGGCAATATTATTTAGCATTATTAACGCGTGGTTCTACGGTAGATTTTGATCGTTTGCTTTTCTCGAGTATTTTGTGGTTGCACTTTCCACCTCACTCAACCCACGCACGATCGAGGCTCAAGAGCGGGGAGGGTCTGCTTCCCCTCGCGGTGGCCAAGACAGCCAGTCTGGGTCCCGGAGCTCCTATCTTGGTTGCAGTGATACCAAGATCAGACAAGACAATTCCCCAGTTTACTGGGGTTCTCTGTGGCGGAAAGTTTAAATAAATGTGTTCGTCCGACTCGAAAAAAAACATGAAACGATGTCGCCATCAGTATCCCCTAGTTTTAGCTAGGGTCTCTTGTGACGTAAAGTCCAATTGCATCCAATCTCCTTTTAGCGAGCTTATGATAGGTCTCGAACGGTCACCCCAGACGATATATTCGGAAGACATGCGTGCATGCATGCATGCGTTCTAGGCTGGAACGTAAGGACCGTTTGGTCTTCATACTGCTGTAACGACCAAAACAATCAAACGGTCTTTGTATTTCCGTCCACGCACCAGTATAATCCTGGACTGAAGTGCAACGACCGTTTGGCCAGTTTGATGTTCTTCCGGCGTTGCTGCAGCTATGCCAGGAATGTATGTATAGACATACATACCTGGTATATAAAGTAACGTGCGACGTCTGTCTCTCCTGTAAACGAAAATATCAAAATCGTCTTGGCTTCAGACTGGATTCCGCTCAGAATCGTTTCGGTGGCTTCGCAATCGGTTTCTGGCCCGCTTTTCTCGCGGGTCGCGTTCCTCGGTCTCCGCCCCGCCTGTTCCCCGCGCGCGCAACCTCGGGCCACGCGCCGCCGCCGAGCGCGTCGATCCCGAACTTGCGGAGGTGGCGACATTGTGAGGTCATTTTTCGAGACATAAATGTTATATTTTCTGGCTCCTGGAGGTTTGGTTCGTGTGTTTGCTACTGCTGCGATCTCGAATTGTCGCCGAGCCATCTCTTCGCCTGCTCGGACTCTCGCTCGCCACCGCTTTCTCTCGACTATCTCCGTGGGCGCGTCGCCTTTAGCCTCTTTCACCCCCTCCTCCTTGCCTCTTCCACGCAGGTTCTACAAACAAAAACCTCGGTGTATTACAGTAGTAGCTAAGTTTTCGGTACGGGATGGGACCGTTTTGTGAATGTATAATTTTTATGTGTAACCATAAACTCGTTTGGGCTGATCGGTGTTATTTGCCCGGTTATTTGCCGGGTGGTTTCATTTTTTTCTTTACGTACGATGATAGCTTTCAACAAGTTTTTTGTTTCTGTTTTTCGTTCTTACCCGGTGGCTACGTATGAGTATGTATGATACGAGTGCGTAGCTGGTACGAGAAACCGCGCATTGCATACCATATACACGAGTAAAATACTGCCAGTACATCACTGCCCACTATGTTACCAACATAACTTCGTCCATGAAACACACCATTTTATGCTGTGCAAGTAAGATGTGCACATGTATATATAATGTATGTGTTCTGCACTTGTAACCAAACAATACTTGCTTTTGTCTTGCAAGTGTCCAGGTGCAGCTGTGTATGACCGCTGCTCTACTTTCAAGTCTGAAAAAACCATGCCTCTATTCAACCTCAATATATGAACACCTAGGAAAATGCAGGCCAACTCCATTGATTGGCGCTGCACACCGCAGTAAAGACCTGATCAATTTTGCTTTCAGAGAATCCCAGTTGACACTGCGGAATCAAGGAAATATTGGCTGGTACGTATTCTTTTGGGACCCATATTTAGCGGCCTAAACAAGAATCAAGGACGAGTGAGTCCGGTCTTGTGGGCTGTCAGCCGTCTACTTATCAATCAATGTGTATGTACTGTAGAACAGCGTCAATGACATGCGTTGCCCTGCTTTTCCCCAGTGTACTGCACAATTTTGAAGGATGTACATCAATCAGGAGTTTATATATATACACGAAGGGTAACGGTGAAATAGTGTGCTGCTATACATGTACGTGCGCGCGTGTCGTATATTATCATCATGGTATACAGCTTACAGAGCAGTATAGTCAGTGCTTCGTGTGACCGACCGGATGCTGAAGTCGTCATTCATACTTCGAAGTATACACATTATGTCACTTTCTTCCTCTGAAAGTTCCCGAAATAAAAGCATCTCCAAATACCGAATGTGGTGGAAAAACCAGGTGATTCCCTGGGATATCACACAGTCCAGGGTCAATCGGAAAGCATAGATAAGGGACAGGGGACATTCCATCCAAGATTCCTTCGAGGTGCAAGGTTTTGAAATATTTAAATTATTCCAGACATAATATACGTTGGTCAGTCACATTCAGTGTGGATGCAGCACGTCACCTCTCCCTCGAACACAGAAGATGACAGCATAAAGTATACTACAGCAAAACCAGAGCAAGATCTGAGCAAGATTACAGCAAGATCTTAGCAAAATATCATGGCAAAATCACAGCAAGACTACAGCAAAATCACAGCAAAATCAGAGCGCAAGATCACGGGAACATCACAACAAAATCAACACAAAATTAGAGCGCAAGATCAGAGCAATGCAATCACAGCAAAATCATAATGTAGGATCACAGTAAGACCAGAGCACCAAACTCGCAGCAGCAACACGATCATAGTAAGATCAGAGCACCAAAATCACCTCAAAATCACAGCAAAATCACCTCACAATCGCTGCAAAATCACAGCAAAATCGAAGCAAGATCTGATAAGGAAAGTAACCACTCACAGGTGCCGCGGTCTGTCGTATACTGGGCGACATTAATTAACCGCAGAGTAAAAGGAACTAATACAAGCCAACAACATCGGAGTGGGGTGGTGGGACACGCCTTCAATGGAAACCTCTACGTAGCCTTTTTTACTTTTTTGACGTACTATGAATACGTACTCGAGCTTTAGGAGGCGCAAAACGTGAAAACACACAACCAAAACAAAGATCTGAACGCACTTCGCGCAGCAAGTCTGCGTATTGTCAATCCATACATATTATGCGCATCGGCAATCGTTGTCGTTGCTAGGCACCAACGCGTTGCTGCTACCTATGTACTGCAATCAGACCGGCCGCATCAGACCAGCACGCACATGCACCTACCTATTACTGCAAAGCACACTGGCTACATCGGGCCAGCACATCACCACATGTACCTACTACTGCAATCACACCGGTTTCCCCAAACCGGCACATCCATGCACCTACTACGTGTGTCCTGTAGACGTTCTATATACTGTAGAAAAACCATCTATCCGTCCATGCATCCATCTATCCGTGTATCCATTCATTCGTCCATCTACCCATCCATCCATGTACCCATTCCTCCATCTACCCATTCATCCATGTATCCATGTATCCAGCCATCCATCCATCCGAGGCCGTGAAATCTTTCAATAAACGAACGACATGAGCCCATCCATGTGGCCATCTTAAGGAGAGGAACGTGTAGGGGAAGTGTGACAAGGGCACTACAAAAAATAGTGACGGCGCTCGCGTGGACGCTTCAACATAAAACATACACACACGCGCGTATGTCCCGGCCCATGTCCCCTCTTATGTATCCCCTGATCAGACATGTCCCCTGCACCCCGATCAGACGCCACAACGGTACGAACGCAACGCCGCGCTGCTATATGCACACCGCAAACACTGACTGCCGTCCTGCATAATTACCGCAGAACACACAACGGCAATGCCAAACGTAACCCAAGGCGGCCCAGCAAATACAACCGCAGTACTTGGTATATACGTATATACTACTTTTCTACTGTACTCCTGCTGTAGATGTACGATGCAACATTAACGAGAAACGAGAAAAATCAAGGAACTTTCCAAGAACTTTCCACGAAAATTGCAAGAAAATTGCAATAACATTCTCACCTATCGCGGTGTTGACGCAACCCCGTGTGTGTATGCGTACCAAAACAAAATCCCATCAGATTGACCAAACAAATACCCCACCGAGTCAACCCGACCGGAGCAGGTTGATCGGGGAGCGAGCACACAGACAACTTTCGCCAACCCCCCACCCCCTACCAACCAGACCAAGGGCTGGGCGGGCAACCAAAATAGATTACAGGCTTCCCCTATTGCTGCTGCTATCATCCGATCTCGCGCGCGTACCGATACATAAATCGCAACCCACCTCCCGACTGTTGGTTGCACTATACTGCGTGATAAACTACCAAAATGCCTGGTACACGGCCTGTTACGTACCGCACGCAATTTGTACAGCAAATCAGCAAGTTATGACCGGTTGTTTGACGTTTGGTTTGTTTGCCCACCGCGCTTTCTCGTCACGACGACGTCGACCCCTCCCAAATGAAAAATAAAAAATAACCCCGCCTCACAGCTCAACCGTTAACGATCAACCGATGTAGCGGCTATAGCCGCAGGCGAGGGATAAAACTGGAGCACATTTGTGCAACACGCACATCAGACTCGGCTCCTCATTTCTTTCTCAAGTGTCGGAAAAGATGAACCGAGCCGCTGAACCAGTGTCGACACAACAGCTGCCGAAACAAGATTTCACCCCAAGAGAGAAAATAACCTTTTAACCTTCGACCGCGAAAAAACATCCCACACTATTTGCAAGTACTGTTGTCCCCAAGCCATGGGGTACAGCGAAGTGAGATTGATTTAATCTCGAACTCTGCACTTGGCGTACCAATAACATGGCTATTCTGCTGCATTGCTCAACTGCAGTTAAATGTATAGATGCCGTTTGTTTCGGTCTGTTGCGGTCTGTTCGCGGCGATCAGCGATCAGCGATACAGCAGCAGCAGCAGCATTCCCCGTAACGCTAGGAAATACACCACACGCGTCAGCAGCCGCATACGCACACGTAACGCAGAGAGCACCGACCACGACGGCGCCTTATAACACAGCAGCATCATCGAAAAACCGCGGGTGGACACTCCCGTTACCGCCCTCTCTACTCCGCAACGTACCTACATATGTATGACACACAAGACTGAGGACCCTAAAGAGCGCTGAAAAACGCTGAGTGGCGAAGCAGGCGAAGCAGCGGGCACGCCCAAACCGGTTTCGCAGGAGACCAATTTTCTGGTCGTGCTCGCGCTGTACATAAAACATTGCTGCAGTTGGTAGAGGGAGGCAGCACGTAGCCGCTGCAGCTAAACAAAAAACCAAACGCACGAACGAACGAACCGCCTCACGTGCGAGCGAGAAGCGAAAAATTAAACCAAGGGCGTATTCTCCCTTGTTTCCATAGTCCCTTTCCTCCTTCCTTCTTTCCTTCCAACCAAACTACAGAAATCAGCTACTACGGTAGCATCGGCCGCACGAGCCATTACAGCATCGGATATACCAAGAAGACATGCCTAACCCTTTTACCACTGGCAAAATGAGTCCACTCTAATCCCCAGTAGTCTGCTGGGGCAGCTCTAAAAGGGTTACGGCGATAAGGAGGGAGGGAGGGGATGGAGGGGGAGGGGGGGGTGGGGGGGGGGGGGGATGGAGGGGGAGGGGGGGGTGGGGGGGGGGGGGGATGGAGGGGGAGGGGGGGGTGGAGGGCTTCTACCATCCCCTGACGGTCCAGTGCACGCGCGCGACGTCGAACATGTAGTCGCCTGACTTTCCGTACGACGACCGCCGAGCCGCCGACATATCTGTTTTGCAGCACCAGAAGAATAACAGAAGCAGAACAGCAGCAGCAGCAGCAGCAGAAGAAGAACAGCAACAGCGCGACAGAAGCAGGAACAACAGCAAGCAGTGACGCAAGGTATAACGTTAGACGACACTATCCAGTGAAACGATCAAATAGTTGCAAGTCAGAGGTTATACATGTGCAAGGGCGAGGGGAGGGGAGGGGAGGGGAGGGGAGGGGAGGGAGAAGAAGAGGAGTGAAGGGGAAACACATGGTTAAAGTATTCGTAGTATTACATTCACCTTCGCACACTGCGCGCCACAAAAAGAACCTCGAATAGATACCGGTAACTTATATACTAGCATTAATAGTAGAAGCAAAATCGATCCGTCATATATACTGGCTCCATCGCGCGCAACCCCAACCTCTCCACGAGACAAGACAAGACAAGACCAGACAAGGCGCGTTACTCTTCTCACATTTTCTCGCTAGAATGTCGTCTCCCTTGGCTTCCGCGTAGAGCCCAAGGTAGAGGTTGGCGTAGAAATAGGGCGCGCTTGATGTGGGGTCGTTGTTGGCCGCTCCGACGTCCATCTGTCTGGCGAGATCACTCTCCGAAGACTCCCCCCGGAATAAGGAGTAGGCGGCGCGCATGTACGGCCGCCGTTCACTGCCAAGCCAAAGCCGACGTCGAAGCGAAGCGAGCAACAAGCGAAGCAACAAGCAGCCCGGATAAAAAAGAGCATGCCATGAGTGTTAGTACAGAACAACGTGGGTATGAAGGGAACAGAAGAAGTCGTACGTTAAGGATATATATAATATAACCGTACTGTTGAGTAAATGTTCCGTATTGTTTCTGGCCATCACTTGCAGCTTCTTACCCCTGCACTGCTGTACATGTACCTAAATCTGACTCTATTTCCAAGTGTTTTTCATTAACAACGGGAGTGCAGCCACTACTGCTGTAGCTACTATTCATGTACCAGGTACCAGGTACTAAAGTAGGTGTAGAAGTCGTCAGGTACAGCGCACACACAACAAAACTTCAAGTTGAACGTTGAACGACAATGACGACAACAAAATAAAGAACAAACCTTAAGTTGAACCGACAAGAAGAAAAAAACGACTTCCGTCGCGACCAAACACGCATCAATCACTCGAAACCACGAACCACCCCGTCGCAGACTACACGTATGTATGTATGTATGTATGTATGTATGATACATCCTACCTGAAGGGTTTACAAGTAACAAAGAATCCTGCGCTCGACAAATAAGCAAATATTTACCTCTACAGAGCTACTGCCATTTGACACAATTCCCTCTGCATAAAATAAAAGGAAATCATGCGCAGGCGTTTCTTCAGCCACTCCATAAATCCCAGCCAAGGAATTACGTGAGTTTCACGAAGAGCAACAACAAAAACGTGTCCTGTTTAATGCGTAAAGGGGGTGCTCCCGTGATATTAATGGTGTAGAATAATGATGAAACCTTGGGGTGTCCAAGAAAAACAACCTTGGTATGTCCAGGAGATATAATATTTAACCTTGAGATGTCCGAGAGATCCAATCTAATATTGAGCTGTCCACGAGATCAAATCGAATATTGGAGATGTCCAAGACGTATGTACTTGAAGTATATGAGCTGACCTTTTGATGTCCAAGAGATGTTGCCTTGCCGCCGCGAAGCCGATGCCTTTCGTTCTCGCTTCGCACATGAAGGTCCAGATTGCCTCCTCTGTGTCGTTGGGGTTCACGGCCCTGATCATCACCACCATCATCATCATCACCATGATAACCATCGTCATCATCATCATCATCATCATCACCATCATGGGCAAAGGAAGGAAGGAAGGAAGGCAGGAAAGAGGAAGGAGGAAAGAAGGAAGGAAAGTAAGGAAACAAGTCAGGGTCGGCTTCGAGAGAGGAGGAGCTGTTCAACGCAAGATACTGCTCACGTTGGCGTCGTCAACACAGGTGCTGCATATTGCACATATTACACAACCGATACATACTGCCCTATTTGCAGTACCTGGTACGCAGCAGGCAACAGGCAGCCAGTACCTTCGTGCAACACAGGTTGTGTGCGAGACGAATATAACCAACCCTAACCCCAAGCCAATCAGACCCAATCAACCGATGGTTATCTTTGTTAGTCGCTTTCGTCTCGTACGTGTTGTGTGCCAATCCTTGTCCTCTTTCTCGATCAATAGCAGTGTGCGAAGGTGGATGTAATACTAATATTACTATACTTCAACCATGTGTTTCCCCTTCGCTCCTCTCCTTCTCCCTCCCCTCCTCTGCTTGCCCCTCTCGCCCTTGAATATTCGTGACCTCCGACTTGCGTCAACGAGAGTGCTCCCGTTATATCAAAGGTTTAGAAGAATGCATGTAACCTTGGGGTGTCCAAGAAATATAACCTTAATATGTCCAGAGGTCTCAAAACCTCAACGGACACACGCTCGGCAACATGCTGACGTCGTACGGTAATGTGGTGCGTGCCGTTGCGAACGTTGTACTGCTAACATTGTTAGTAAACGCTGCTGTAACCTTGAGTCGCCATCCGACGGTTCATCGCTCGGGTACTACTACTACTACTATTAATACTACTACTACTACTACTACTACTACTACGTACTACTACTATTACCACTTACTACTACTACTACTATTAATACTACTACTACTATTAATACTACTACTATTACTATTACCACTACCACAATCACTACTACTACGTGTGTTCTTCACATTAAACCGTTCGTTCTATCCGTCGACACCCAGCACAGCAGTGTCCGTGCCGATTCTTCGTCCTAGAGAGATAGTACAAGCTCTGTGGCTACAGAAATACCACATTGGAATGCAGTAAGGAGAGTAGACAATGCAATGCCATGATATTGTACTGGATACGGCAAGCGCGACATTTTTTGTTCTTCCATCTCATTCATTATATTTGAGTGGTAATATATACCGATCCAACGCGGATTGATGTGGAAATAAAATGTTGGACATGTCTTTGCTGTTGTTGGGGTTGGTGTTGTTGTGATGTCTACAAACGAAGGCGCGCACGGTGCTAGGGGGGGGGGGGGGGGGGGGGGGGGGGGGTGGCTGCCATGTCACCCCGGGTCTGAGATACCAAAGGGAGGGACCTGGAGATGTAGGACGAATTTCGTAGATAGAAGGGGGATGGAAAACAAAAACAGCTATTACGGGGGACCATAGTAAATAGGACCTACGTTGCACACCAAAACCTATATATTTGACTATTTTTAGTAACATAATTTGGTCCCTATTTACTATGGTCCTCCGTAATAACAACAACAACCAGGGTTATAATTAGGGGGTGCGGCGGTGCGCTGGCGCACATTTTTAATTTGTCAATACTTTATTTTCGCGCACCATTCACTGGAAACCATGTTCGGTTTGCCGCACTTCTATTGTTGAGGGCCACACTCTTTTTCGGCGCAGGCCAAAACAACAAGCGCGCCTCACTTTTTGCAATAGGCGAAGAAAAAAGGTGGGCCCTTTTCGCCGCAGGCCAAATTCCGTTTTTCGGCCGTTTCGCCGCAGGACGCATATTGTTGCTGTTGTTGTTGTTGTTGTTGTTGTTGTTGTTGTGGTTGGTGGTGGTGGTGGTGTCGATGTATGCCGATGTCGCTGTCTGCAACTACTTGTGAGTATCTTTCACGCATGGTCGAAAACTTTACGCGCAGCACGTGCTGGCTGCCTAATTGTAACCCTGCCTGGATATGATCCTGATATCCATACATATATTATACCGGTATATGTAGATATGTAGATGGGATGGAAAACAATAAGAACAACAAAAACAGAAATATACCAGGGTCAGGGTGCACTCTGGCCTCTGGTACTGATAGTATACGTAAATACCTGGTATCAGGTATACATACCTTGTCGCACGTAAACAGAAATACATTTGGGTAAAACTCTCAGTTCGGATCTAACTGTTCCGCTAAATTTCCCCGTCGAAATGTTGATCTTAATGTTACATCTCCCCAAGAAAAATGATCGAACTGCTAAATGTATGTTTTGGGTGTGAATGTTTGTTGCTCCCTCGGAACTCGAAGCGATGGAGGGGACATCATCAGACATCGATGGGCCGCAAAGGATTCATTAAGGCAAACTCCTGTATGTTACCGGTATATCGTAGCAGCAGGCTAAGCAACGGCCAGATACATGTTAAATCTAAAATATGTTAAAACGATTAAAAAAAAAAGTTAGTTAGACTGAAAAACGACCGGAACAGCGGCGCTCGGTTCGTTTTTGTTGTTAACCCATTCAGAACTGAAAAAATTTATCCCACACTAATTCCAAGTAGTTTGTCAACAAAAACCGGGGACGGTTCTTAAGGGGTTAAAAAGCATTCCACTTTTTTATCCCGTTAAAATAATAGAATATCCCGTTTAATGTTGAAGACAGACATACATGCATGCGGTCATTTTGTATTTTGAGTTTCACCGCGAATAACATTACGCCTCCGGCAGGAAGTATCGTTGCCACATGGCCACAACATCGTCACCATATACAACCGTACCAGAGTTAATTCGTTAATTCACCACTTACCATCACGCTACTACTGGACGTATGCTCTGCTGCTCTGCTGGATGTCGACGGGTATATCCGATAGAACGGTGCTATTTTAAAGTGAAGAAACGATTTCAATGTGAAGAACACACACAGCAGTACCTGTGGACCTGGTACCTTACATTCTACGGCATGCTGTGAAAATACACACGTCGTCGACATATGTACGATTAAATATAATACGTACTTCCACACTATTTTTGTCACTCACACATCTTTGCGGAATTGGGTGGCGCCTTCCTCGAAACGGTCGGCTGTGGCATCCGTAAGCCGTCATCCATTATCCACCGTTCCACCATCATTGTTGATGTTGTTGTCGTTGTTCATTGTTGTTTGTTGATGTCGTTGTTGGTTGTTGTTGTTGTTGTCGTTGTTGTGTCCAGCATGATTAGGCCGTATTGATGTGTAGAACCCAGCCAGGAAGGATGGAAGGAAGGAGCAAGTATCACATCGCACCATGTTTATCATTTATCGATATTTCGATAATGGTACATAGGATGATACATATCGGCAGCAGCACCGAGGGCCGGCCAGTGGTTATCAGAGTTTCCCGGTGCCCGGATGATCACGAATTGAATGTATCACATCCATTCATCATACCAGATGGTATTATACGTGTATACCAAGCACGAGCAGGGGGGCGGCGAGCAGAAGGAGGCGGGCAAGAGGCAAAAGAGAGTACTATTAGTATCAAAATATACACCTGGTACCGTACACATATTTCAAGTACATGCCTTGTTAACCCCTTTTAAGGGACATAAAAGGGATATAAAAGGGATATTTAAGGGATATCGACCAAAACGATGACCATTTTCGTCGTTGTGATCAACCGTCTACAAGCAGCGTGAGGGCCTATAATAGAAGTGCGGGTACGTATGCGAGGATCATGTTGAGCTCGTGCCGTACGATTCCTTGCATTGCAACCATTGGAACTCGGACACCAACCATTCTTGTATCACACCCCATCCACGCCGTTGCCGTTGCTGGAACCGTCACTTTATATCGTCAGTGTGTCAATGCTCCCCTCTGAAGCCTCACACGCCTCACTCACAAGAGAGAGGTGGCTCATCCCCTCATCTCGTACGCTGTACGACGGTGTCCAGAGTTAAGGTTCCCCTCTGGGATGTAGGTGGCATGAAATCCCGGCGGTGTCACAAGTTGAAAAGGGCGAACATCATCATCATCATCAGGCGTTCCTATTCAAATGACGAGATATGAGGTTCTTCGATCATGTATGGTTCATTTTCAAACTGGGCGCGAAAATGGGTTCACGATTGATTGCATCTCCTCCTGGTGAACCGTGCACAAACACAAAAACAAAAGCACCGTGGCTGACACAATGGCCAGAGCTTCAAGCGCGGCTACTACACCAGTACTATCTCGCTGTACTGCTGTTGTACCGCTGCTGTCGTTGTAGCGTGTAACATGGCTGCGGGATTGCTTTTGAAATCCCCACTTGCGGGTGTATGTCGTCCTGATGCGCAGCATCCAATTAATTGGCCCGCTCTGGAGATAACCGGTGTGTCCGGTGTGTGTTCGTGTGTTCGTTCCCATTTCCTAAGACATGTGGGTTCGATCCTTTATCCTAGGGCGTATAAGATGTGTTCGTTCCTATTTCTTAGGACGACAGAAAACATGGCACACGGATGTACGTACACACATGCAGAAGCACCGTCCGAGGCCCTCACAAAGGGAAGCGCTTGAGAGCTGGAGGGAGAGTGTGAAACAGCAGCAGCAGAGCGAAAAGCTGGAATAATGGGGTTTCTATGGTCCTGCGTGGCTCGGCGTAGCGGAACGCAATCCCTTGAAAAACACGGACACGACTCGACATGGCTTTGACACGACTATGAGCAGGGCGAGTCGCCTTTTTACAGGTATATTTAATAGGTGGTCGTCTTATTCAGACGATCTCGACATTTGAAAATGCATCTATTCACAGGTTGCAACTTGCGACACAAGAGCCCCATTGTGTTCGCAACTGCAGCACCTCTGGGTCTCTCGGTGCAATATACACCTCTCTTTCGCAAACCTCGGGGCCCTTCGGCTAGTTGAAAGAGAAAGCTAGTTACGCTGAACCGACTAGCAACGACGGCGCGTGCGTGTCAATCTTTGCGCAGGGCAACACATATCAAATTGCTGCGATAAGGGCCTATACGCCTATGCACAGCTGCGCTGTACCGCAGACCCTTACGAAACGCTGTTAGGCTGGACGGCAAGCTTGAGAGAAAACGCAGAACCTGAACACACGATGTAACACACGCTGTCGCACCTCCACACTTCAAAGTTGGCTGTTATATGTTCGCCACACGGCTGACTATTAATAGTACCTACGATATACAGTATAAGCGAGACGCCTTATAAAGGTACGGTACCCATGTAAGGCGGCGCGTTGTGCGAGTACCTGACATATATTTCCCGCGTTTTTGCCCTCAATCGTATACCAAGTATAATGTGCATCGTGCATGGTATCATATAAATATCATATCAAACCGGTACATACAGTATCATACAGTACAGGAGACTGAACAAGAAACAGGAAAACCGACTCAAGCTGGATTTCTTATTTTGAGAGAGCGTGCTTTCTACACTAATTTCAAGATAACGACTCTCGAACTTCTTATTCCCCTCGAAACATCAGCCTGGCTTTCTTGTAAGCCTGTTTCTTACTGCGTGTCCTGCACTGCTGTATGCCAGGTACCACACTACAGCTTGCAGTGCATTTTTACTAATAATAGGGCCTACCTAACCTTCAGAGCTCGTATGATATTTACGCCCTTTTCCAAAAGAGCGGGTGCCATAAAAGCCATAAGGGCTGTTTCGAGCTTTAACGGCGTTTATCGTGTCCAACCAAGACACCGGAAACCCCGTAGCAGGGGACATTTTTTGCGAAGAATTTTCTGTCTTGCTGAGAGGGCCGAAAGCGCTTTTCAAATATAGTACGTATGCACGTATGCACATCGCCCTTGTCCCCTTCTGGGTGTAATGGTTGGACACGACAATCGTCATCAAGACAAACAACGCACTTGGTTCTGCAACAAATGTTCCACTCTAATTCCAAGTATTCATACTTTATCCCCAGAATGCGAGCGCATGGGCCTCTAAACTTAAAACGTGCCTTATCTTGGGTTGTGGGCCATGACACAAGTAATAGTAGTAATAAACGCCACCTGAGAGGGCTGTTACGAACACATATCATATTTATAAAAACCATTACATCTGTTGCAATTTGCAGTTATGTTCACGACCCTTTTACTTTTAAGTACTGGTACGTTTGTATGTACGCGTACTGTCAGTGTACGTAACGCAAGAAATCTCCTCAATTTTCACCAGTTTTAGTTTATGGCCTGTAGCCTGTACAAATACATACCAGGTACCTGGTACCAACTATTGGTGTTCTGGTTACTGGTACGTACATCTCATGCGAGTATACACTACGAGGTAGGAGTACAACAAGAGCACGGGTACGAATATGAGTACGAGTACGAGTATGACAAATGAGCTTGCTTGAAAAATATGTGCGGTATACCCTGGTATTTGATTGATACATGGAAGGGCATAACGTACCTGCGACCGCACACTACGACATACCCGTGCGTGGGAAATATGAGGCATATTGTAGACTACGAGAGGTTTACCTAACACGTTTACGTGTTTACTACTAATAGAGGTGTTACCCGACGAGTACTCGTCTTAAACGGCTACCCGCCTAATTTGAAAAACAAATACCCGGGTACTCGCGAGTAATTACGGCCATTCAGGGCGGGTACCCGGGTACCCGTTTAACGGCGGGTGCTCGTTTAGCACCCGGGTACCCATCGAACAGCCGGGTACCCGGGTGCCCGGGGCCCACACACTACTTGTAAGTCTTGGCGAGTATGAAGTGATACCCGCACCCGTGACGGGTATTAGCAAGCCGGGTAATACTCGCGAGTACCCGGGTAATTGTCAAAAGGGTACCACCTCTATTATAGTGTTTACACTCTGCTACTTTACTCGTATATACCTGCATAATGCAATACAGGGTGGGCTAATGTGAAGTGCACGTTAATGACTGCCTGCAACGATCGAACTGACTCACTAAATCGCGCACTGCTGTGACCAGTGACCAGAGAGTACGCTGGATGTAATTGAATGTGAAAATGAATGTAATGTTCATTCATCGCTCCATCCATAGGATATGACATGATATCATATGGTACAGGCAGCAGTGCGCAGTGCCCATAAGACCAAACGAGAACGTATGATAGGTAGGATCGCTAAACTGCTATTAATATATACGTACGAGTATAAAAATAGTGGCGTGCGGCTGTGCCGCCAGGCCGCTTACCAGGTACCTTTGGTAATAAATCGTTGCTCTATATACCCACTCTGTCGACCAAGATCTCATTTGTACGTACATAGCATCGAGCATGTCGTGCGTTACGTACAGATCGTACGGATTACGTACAGATCGTACGGATTACGTACAGATCGTACGGATACAAAAACAACCACGAGTTGCTTGGACTACAGTAGTAGCTGTAGCTGCTATTGTGTACCAGTATATCTAATGGCATGGTGTCAGGCATCGCTTACTCGTAGGACAAGTGCTTACCGTAATAGAGTGACAATCCTCGTTGCCACATGTACGGAGCCAGGCTCGGTTGCAGCTGGATAGCACGGTCGAAATCAGCAACAGATGCCGAAACTCGCCCGCTGCGAAACCTGGCCATACCCCTGGGCAAACCAAGAGCGATTTGTATCAGTATCAGGAATAGGGAGACAAAGAGAGACAGAGAGACAAGAGAGAGGCGCCGGTGCGGGCAGCATGATAAGGTATAAGCAGCCAGTGCGATGCATCGTGGGTTTCGAGCTGATCCACGAGACACGCCGCCAGCACACTGCGCACTGCACAGAATAAGCAAGCAAAAAGCGACAAGGCACAAGGCACACGGCCGGGACAAGAACAGCAGTCTATCTGGTACATATCGTGCGAGACACTTTCGAAAGTCAACCCATAGACAAGAAAGAAAATCTACGGCGCATGGCGGCCTACACAGGGCTACAACCTGTGACAGCAACATCACCATCAACACAGCAGCTAGTAGCACTGACCTGCCGACGAACACTTTGTAGTCTCCTCCTTCGTAGGTCTCGAAGTCCTCCGCGTTAGCCATGGTGATTGTGCTGCTGGGAAGTTTAGTCGTCACTGTTTGGGCTCGGCTCGGTGATGTTCGTCGCAGCAGCGATGCTAATGGCCTCGATGATATGATGCTCAGAGGGTCGTGTGACAGAAAATAAGCACTCGTTCCAACCAGAAGCACAGGCCACAACAGCACTCCACTTGACCCGTGAAGCATTAAGAACGGCGGAGGGCGAGGATGCACTGGCTGCTGTGGCGCGTCTCGATGAGGAGATTCCGCTGGCTGTGGTGAATCTTCTGAAAGGCAGGGGCCGAGAGAGAATCTGAGCTATAGACAGGCAAGACAGATGCTGCTTTGGGGTGGGTTTGGGACTGTCCCACGGGCGGGGTTCAAGAGAAGTTTTTGCGGAGGAATAAAAATCTCACTCTATTTCTTTATTGTTTCCGATTTTCATCGCGAAATGCCACGTCCAAGCATCAAAGACAACGAAGAATCTAATATGCGATGCATTTCGGAGGAATTTTGATTGGAGGAGAGGAATGGTGGATACCCCGAATAGCCTAAAAAACGGTTACAATTGATGAAAACAAAATCTCAAGTGGTTGAAGCTCGCAACGTCGCAGTCTTCGGGCGAGGTTACACTTGAAGACGCGGAAGACCAAGAAGACGACCAGCTTGTCGGTTCGACAGGGCGACATATCTGCTACATATGCTGGAGACTGAAGACTTTCATCACGCCTGAGAACAGGTATGTTCGTTCGTATATAGGAGGTGTATACGACGTAGATGGGTAGCCGGGGATCTGGGGATCGTTATTGGATCATTATTGGATAAGCGATTTGGTTTATTGCTGGACACTCTCTCTTTTCTCGAACAGATGGCACGAAGTTTCGTACATACTGCTGTACTCGTACGAACACACGAACACGGCTACGAGTTCGTACGACAGCAACTTGAAAGTATACATACACTGCTGCAGGATCGCCCGAAATAAATACAAAACCGCCAATCATTAATATTGTGGCACAGCAAAGCAGTGGGTACAGGGTCAGGTGTCGAGGTACCAGGCACGTGCCGTGGGCCGTGGCACACGTCGTATGATAATGTTACTTACTATTAATACTGTTTGTTGTTGTAGTACAGCACAGAACACCTAATAAGAAACAGTCTAATAAGAAAACCAGGCTGATATTTAGAGGAAAATAAGAAATTCGGGAGTCGTTATCTTGAAATTAGTGTAGAAAGCACTCTCTTTCAAATAAGAAATCCAGCCTGGACCAGATTTCCTGTTTCGTATTTGGTGTCCTGTACTGCTACTACTATATACTACCTGGTTCGTTGTGGTACGTACGTTATGTGGCATATATAGGTACTGAATGGGCGTGTCGCAACGCGATCGGTTACGGCGATCGATCGATGGATCTGTTGTTGCGGTTTATCTCGTCATATGCTTTTCAGGCAGACTTGAGGCAAAGAGGTTTCTTTCGACTCTGGACATCAATCAGTGCGAGTACTTGCACGATTTTGTGAGGCTACTTATAAGAAGGTAGGAGACAAAGGATGACACTTTCGTTACGGTAACAAGTTGAATGCACTCGTACTTATAGGTGTACTCGTAGCATGTTTCGTCGTTTATTTATAAATGTCAATGGACTACCAGGCAGTACGAGGCGCCTTTACCGGTCTTATCCCACAATACCATCATGTTGTATGCGCATCAGGTACGAGCGTATGTATACATGCATCATACGTACTGCTATGGGTACGGGGGGGGGGCATCATACATCATTAGCTATGTGGGGGGGGGCGTACTCATTTGTTGCTTGCCTTAGTCATTTGACCATTGACCACGCATCCCTTTCGAGACGGAGCACCGTTCCTACTCCTAATAGAGACACCTCCAACACTTGGGCGCTCATTACGTTGTTTCCATATATTACAAAGAAACTTTTTGCTAGTCTTATCCCCTTCCTGTTTCGCCGCCTGTGGCCACCATCTATCTCCTAAGATAGCGATCGTTTTCTCGCTACTATTTAGTGTACCAAACTGCTCTATGTCACACTCGTCTATTTTCCTCATCTCCTCCTCTAACACATCCCTTTCCTCCTTATACCTTTCACATTCTCCCACTATGTGAATTCTACTCTCTATGGCTTTGCCACATGGGCACATCTGTGCATCTACTTCCTCCTCCTCCCGGCTACTGGTATACCTCCTCCTTCTTTCTGGCAGGTCCAGGTCCCCTACACGAAATCGCAGTTTCAGCTTTTTCGCGAAGTCCATTGGGCCATGCAGATACCTTTTCATTTCTATTCCTTCTCTCAACCCCCCGTATATCTCTAAATGTTCTTCCCCTTCTATCTTCTTTCTTAGCGCTAGCCTTTCCCTTCTTTCTATCCTTTCTTTTACTTCTGTCTTGTATCCGCTAAATTTCTCTATGGCCAGCATCTCTTTTTGGTTTCCTATATCCTTCCATACTTTCTCCACTACGCTATCCCACCTTATTCCAGCTCGCCCTTTGGTTACTTTCTCCCATACAGCTTATCAGCTATGGCTGGCAACCTCTTATTTGGCATGTTCTTTACTTTATATTGCCATTTCAACTTACGCACGTCTCTATTTGTCTTAAGTGGGTGCATTCCTAGTTCTGCTCTCAATACTGTATTACTCGTCGTACTTGAGCAACCTAGTACTTTTTTAGCTGCTGTCATCTGTACTGTTTCCAGCTGTTTTACAAGCTTCGCGTTCCCTTCCCATACTTCTCCTGCATATTCTAGCTTTGGTACAATCACATTCATCAGTATACATATCTTAATTCTAGTGTCAAGGTGCGAGTCTGTTAGGACTGCTTCCATCTTGCCTACGTGTGCCTTACCTTTGCCTATTATTTTATTTATGTGTGCGTCCCAAGAGCAATTTTTGAGATCTCTACGCCAAGGTACGTATACTGGTCTACGATCGGTAATTCATCTTCTCCCCACTTCCACTTACAAGTTACCGGACTCTCCTTATCTTCGTTACATACAACTACTGCGCATTTTTTTACGTTCGCGGTCACTCTCCACTTCCTGGTGTACTCTAGTGCCTTCTCTATTTGTTTCTGCAGTCCTTCGGGTGTTTCTGATATGCAGACGAAATCATCCGCGAACATCAATCCCGACACCGTATCTTCCCCCACCATGACTCCCTGCGATGCTGCTTCTACTGCTACTATCATGTCATTAATATATACCTTGAATAGGTTAGGTGATAGCGTACATCCCTGGGCAACTCCCTGTAGGATATCAACGTACTTCGATATTTCCCCGTCCAACATCACAGCACTTCTCGCACATTCCGTCATCTTCTTCATCATTCTCCACATCTTTCCTCTTATCCCTACTTCCCACAACTTTTTCCACAGCCCATTTCTCCATACTGTATCGTAGGCCTTCTGTACATCTAAAAAGAAACAGTACGTTGTTAGCCCCGCGTCTTTCCTGCCTTGGATTATCTTACCTAATGTGTACACATGGTCGACGCAGCTACGGTTTGGCCTAAATCCTGCTTGCCCTTCGCTAATTTTTTCTTCCTTCTCCATCATTGTTCCCATTCTATCGTTCAAAATCTTACAGAACGTTTTACCTACAGTGCTTAGTAGCGTTATCCCCCTATAGTTACCCGGGTCAGCGTTGTCTCCTTTCTTAAACAAGTTTACTACTACTCCTTCTCTCCATCTCTTAGGTGCATACTCGATTTTTCCATATCCAGTTATACAACTTACCATCATGGTAAGCATTCCTTCTCCCCCGTACTTCATAAATTTCATTAACTATTTGGTCTGCCCCTCTGCCTTTCTATTCCTAAGTTTAGCTACACACTTCTTTACTTCTTCTCTTGTGAACTCTCCCTGTAACCCTTCTGAGCCACTGTCTTCCCTTTCTGATGCATCTACGTTCGCCTCTACCCACGCGTTGATATCCTTCTCGAATTCTTCGTCGAACGTTTCGTTGGTTGTGGGCGTTCCTAGCTTGCGGTAATGCTCTACAAGTACTTCCCTTTTCCCCTTCGAACTTCTAACCATTTTACCGTTCTGTGCTCTTAATGTAGCTATCCCCGTATCTGCCTCTCCTGCTTGTTTGCCTAGTATCCCTTTTATCCCTACCCACATCTGCTTCATCCCGCCATCAAAGTCTTGTATTCGTTTTATTAACTACGTCTTTCCATACCCCTTTCTTCTTCTTCTCAACCACCTTTTTTACTTTTTTCTAGCAATACCATACTCCTCCCATCCTGACGTAGTTTTGCTCGATGGTATCTTGCGTGTGCCTTTCTCCTTACTCTATAGCCTCTTTTACTTCTCATCCCACCATTTTACTGCTCTATTGCATATTATCAACTTCTTTCCTATTACTTTACTTGCTGTGGTCTTGACCAATTTCTCCCATCCTTCTATTATCCTCGCTCCTGCATCATCTCTCTCTATATTGTTCTTTGTCGTACCTATGCTTTCCAGCAGATCGGAAAAATGCTCTGCATTTTTAGTCATCTCTTCTTGGAACTCTTCCCGTTTTTCCTTTACTTCTAGTTTATCTATTCGCCATCTGTACAATTTCCTACCGCGCCTATTTTTGATAACTCTCGTCTGCTGGCTGTCTGTCCATATTAGGCAGTGATCCGTAGTTCCTACGTCCGCTGCGCATACATGTACTTCAGTTTCCTTACTACTTCCGTTTTCTACCACTATAAAGTCAAGAACGGAGCTTTCTCCCTTTTGTATGCACTGTCTAGTCCATTCTGGCTCTGGCTTGTTTGCTCTACCGTTCAGAGTCTTCATCTCATTGTTCTTAAGGAACTTCAGCATCTCTTCCCCGTTCTTATTCTTTGTTACTTCCCCATACTGTCCAATGTTATCGTTCGGGTTGCTTGCCTTCCCAATTCTTGAGATTAATCTCCGACTATCTCCGGCTATGTGGGGGGGGGGGTGGTTCAGGTGCTATACGTACTATCCTGTATTTTTTTGTCTTGTCAAATCGTGCGAATCAAGAGTCTATCTCTTGCGCATGTTCACGTGCAGCCACGCACAATGATTTTATCATTTGCGTCCAACGTCACGCTGCTATGCACCCAAGAAAACTGTCTGGTCTACCCCTCCCTACAAAGACTTTGCAGTTGCATTTCAACTGCAAGTACATTACTACAAGGATTATGTTGCCTTCTTCGATGATACACATTTGCAAAGTCGTCAGAGTATACCAGTACCTCCGAGTACCAGTCACTTCAGTTTCCGGTACCCTAGGGACTCGCGAGGAATCAATCATTTCAGCCTTCGGTACCCTACGGACTCGCGAGGACTCAGTTATTTTAGCTTTCAGTACCCTACTCTACGAACTCGCGAGGACACAGCCATTGCCGCTTTCAGTACCCTAGGGACTCGCGAGGACTCAGTCATGTCAGCTTTCGGTACCCTAGGGACTCGCGAGGACTCCGTCCTTTCAGCGTTCAGTACCCTGGGGGGACTCGCAAGGACTCAGTCATTTCAGCTTCTGGCACCCTGGGGACTCATTACTTCAAAATGACTCGGTTTTGCGAATCAATGACTGAGTTCCGATGACTGGTACTGTGGCACTGGTACTATGACGACCTTTTGCATTTTTTTTGTAACGGGCGATAAGGAAACACACAAAAAACGTCTTTTGGTTTTGTTCGGTCTGTTGGCTCGGGACTCGCGAGGACTCAGTCATTTCAGCTTTCAGTACCCTAAGGACTCGCGAGGACTCAGTCATTTCAGCTTCCGGTACCCTAGGGACTCGTGGGAACTCAGTCATTTCGGTATCTTAGGAACTCCTGAGGACTCAGTCATTTCAGCCTTCGGTACCCTAGTGTGATATGGAGTTGCCTCGTCTTTCAGCTCCATGGATGGATGTTCGTTCTTGCCAGAGGCTTCTTAGCCTCATTACGAGGTGGGGGGTTAATCTAATACTTTTATATCTTCCTTATTCCGAATAGCCGCTTCTTCGATCCCCCTTTCCAATTCTGGATGTTTGGTTGACAGTTTTTATCGTCGTGTGGTCTGTATCTACGACTTTTTAGGGTGGGCTAATGTGATGTAGTCCATATGTATAGATAAATATGGGGACGCTCTTAGGATTCTTAGGAGAAGTGATGCCACACCTCTCAAATGAGGTGCACATGGTAGATCAGGGGAACCGGAATAGTAGTGTGCTTGGTTCCCCTCTGTCTACCACTGCTTCGTGCACCTGCTTCGTGTACCTTCTTCGCGTATCTGCATCGTCTCCCTGGTTTCTGTATCCTGTAGTTATGCTCTTGATGGACTAAGAGCGACAGCAATGGAAGGACTAATAATATACCAGGTATATATGATGGGCGAGTATCTCAGCACCGACAAACCTGCACCCCTAGGAGGCAACTCCCACAAAGTTGAGGTGTGCATCACTTCTCCTTAGGATCCTAAGAACGTTTCCATATATATATATATACGTATTGACTCCATCACATTGGCCCACCCTGAATAGTCGTAGATGCAGACCACACGATCAAAACATGTCAACACCACATCCAGAAATCGGAAAGGGGGGTCGAAGATGCGATATAAAGAGGAACTACTAGATTTGCCTCCTAGAGGTGCAGGTTTGTCGGTTGCTGAGATACTCATCCATCGTATTATTAGTCCTTCCATTGCTGTCGCTCTTAGTTCATCAAAGGCATAACTGCAGGATACAGGAACCAGGGAGACGATGCAGATACACGAAGAAGGTACACGAAGCAGGTGCACGAAGCAGTGGTAGACAGAGGGGAACCAAGCACACTACTACTATTCCGGTCCCCCTATTCTACCATATGTACGAGTAACCTCGTTTGAGAGGTGTGGCATCACTTCTCCTAAGAACCCTAAGAACGTTCCCTATATATACGTACGGGCTCTATCACACTAGGGACTCGCGAGGACTCAGTCATTTCAGCCTTCGGTACCCTAGGGACTCAGTCCTTCAAAATGACTCGGACTCGGGGAGTCACGACAGAGTCCCAATGACTCGGACTCGGACTCTGACCGTTACACATTTGAAACGATTGAATATTGCACTAAGTACTTCCTATCACCTCAGAATCCCGTACAACAATGTTTGCATCTACTTGCTTTTTTCATTCCCCGAAGCTTTCCCCTCGCTATGATACGGTAGTAACAACGCGGCATCCCCCTCACGCGAACCAGGTTTTTTTGCCTCGAACGCCATCATTGTCCATTTTGGATCTCGGCATCGGCAGTCGGAAGTACCATATATACTTACCTACCAGCACGATGAAGGTATCCGTCCAAGTTGGCGGACAGAGCATGGAGATCGTTTGCGGTCATGGAGGGCAGGTGAGCCGCGACCCAGTCATAATCGCGATGCACACTACAGTATATAAACTGATGTTCGTGTCCTGGAACAAGGTGATGTAAATGGGATGGTGTGAGTAGATTATATACTGTATAGGCACACAGGAGTTCCGAGTATAGTTCAGTACATAGATAGTCGGTTCGGCGATTTGTCTCATGACACGCTCGCATTTTGTTTTTTGTTCATCCCATTTATTTTCTTCGCCCTTCCTTTCTCTCTCCTTCCTGGTCGTAACTCAGATCCGGGGCCACAAAGTAGGCTCTTCTCCCTCCTCCCCCACTACGGTTCTTGCCTTGCATTTTTATTGCGAGAAGTTTTCAGCACTTTCTTCCCTCGTCGACTTGCGTCGGATTCCGCATGGAACACATTATTAGTTCACCCCCACCCACCGTGCTCACTCGTCGTGGCACCTACTACTACTGTTGTTACTGTTGTACCGTTGACTGGGCTATGTACACAGTATTGTATGCATGTGTTGATGCATTTGTCGTACGATTGCAATTCGTATTATCTTAACAATATCTATACGCGTTGAGCGCGGAAATGCACACCTTGCGCGATCCGTTATCCAGTTGCCATCATCTACGTTGACGACAAGTACATAGTACAGCTGTTGTATACGCGTTTATTAATTGTGTAACTGCTACTGCTTGGTACTCGACACCATCATAATATAAATACGGCTAACTCAGCTTGAACTCAGTACCTGTATAGTGCCGACGCATGACTACTATTCGTACTAGTATACTATTAATAACAATCTCCCAATCCATGGTGCTTTGCCACGCAGAACATGCGCTGGCTAGCTCTGGTGGCTGCTCAAAGGCTTCAGTTAATGCAGCCTAGAGGGTGTCAAAGGATGAGAGAAGCGGGCACGGCGCGACGAGGGTTTGCACTCCCGCAGGCGGTGCTGTCAAAGGTAAGATCATAACAAGATCCTGACAAGATACTGACAAGATCCTTAAGTAATACCAGGTACGCGGTATGGTATAGTATCGTAATAACGGTGGCCAAGACGGTGATGCTAGGTAAGGGTAAAATTCTATAAATAACAAGATCCTGACAAGATGCAAACAACATCCATACGAGAGTGGTCAAAGCGGCGCTGGCAAGGGTAAAAGGGTAAGATCCAGAGTAAAACATCAATCAAGGTGGTGTGCTGCCAACGGCTACGTATGAAGGGTAAAGATCCGACTGCAGTAAAATATCCTAACGCAGCCCTTCTTCAATGACGGTTGGCAAATAAAGTAAAGAAAGTAAATAAAGGCGTGCTGTGAAGGAAGGGATGTGGTAATATCCTACGTGGTAGTATCCTACCGTTGTACCGGTAGTATGTGAGAATGTGTCATGCTTCGTCCTTCGTAGTATACTGTTTGTATTATTACTCAATTTGCCATCTGACCATGCGCAGCTCTTATTTCAATTATACCATTCACATATTCCAGGTACTTATCAAATATCCCTGGATATTTGACAAACTCTACCAGTAATAACGTGAATGCCTTTACCGCCTCTCACCGACGTTTCACCAATCAAATCTGAAAGGGTGACATACTTGTTGTGCCTTTCAATCATTTCATATATTGGCGTCGTCGAGCTTTCGACACAGCTGCTTGCCATTTTTTTCTGCCAGGCAATGCACTCATCACTACAGAGTACTACTGTAGTATCATGCTCTAATATTACAGTACAGTAGTGTTGTTAATACTATTGTAGTAATAATGTGTACCAGATGGTGTATCTCATGGTATTCATGCAACGCCCGACGTTGGTCGTTTGCAGGAACGAGATGGTCTGGATGATCCCGAGGCTACGATCAACCAAGTGTTGGAAGATGGGGACGAAGTCAAGGTATGCCAGTAGGGTGGTACGATTAGGGGGTAGATACCTAAAGATATCTCATCGCGAACAATAGTTTGTTTAGATCCCCAACCGTAGTCACAACCACTACACGAAATGCCAGGTATTGCATTGCACATATACACCTTTTAGTATGAACAGTCAACTACTACACTACCATTACAACACAGCAGTGTGCTGCTGGTGCTGAACGTGGTTGTTAGTAAGAAACGGGCATAGCTTCGTCAGTTTTGTGGACGTACCAGGTACCAGGTACAGGTATGTATTACCATGTTACCATCATACTGGTGGTCTGGTGATGCGATTTCTACGAATGCCTGGTTTGTTTTTGTTGAAGTTATCATCTCGGGCGGCCCGAGTGAACATCAAATATCGTAGAAACAATGTAAGTATTGATTTGTCGCAACGACCACGTTCGTTCATTCGTTTGTTCGTTCGCTGTTCATTCGATTGCAACGAACACGTTCGTTCACTCGATCATGCGTTAAATATCCATTCGTCCATTTCCTCCTTTCGTTCATTCGTTAAAATGTTAAAGCTTCAATTAATCCGTTATTCATTCGATTGCAACGAACACGTTCGTTCACTCGATCACGCGTTAACTATCCATTCGTCCATTCGTTCATTCGTTTATTCGGTAAAGCGTTAAAGCGTTAAAGTTTTAGTTCATTCGTTGTTCATTCGATCGCAACGTAATTGTTAGTTGTTCACTCGATCGCAATGAACACGTTCGTTCATTCGTCCATTGTGCATTCGTTCATTCGTTCATTCATTAATTCGTTAATTAGTCCATTCGTTAATTTGTCCATTCGTTCATTCGTTCATTCGTTCATTCGTTCATCCATTCATTCGTTCATTCGTTCATTCGTTCATTCGTTAATTCACCCGTCCGCTGATTCACTCATTCGTCCATTCCTCCATTCCTCCATTCGTCCACGCACTCATTCGCCATTCGTTCATTCGTTCATTCACTCAATTCAATGGAGCAATTTCGACAAGAAAGTTCCACCCTCGCCAAACAAACGCACTAACATGTGAACACTAACATGTGAATACGAACATGTTCATTCATATGGTCTTCAATAAACGCATGAATAAATACCTTGGCAGGTAGTGTTGATGGAAGCGGTAGAAGTGGACGATATCGGCTCTCCGGTGGCAAGCGACTGGCTCCTCAAGGCATTCGGCTCAGGAGAGGCAACCAAAAGAAGGTACGTACCGTACCGCGGTGTTAAAAAATAGCTGTTTATACAACCATGGAANTCTTTTTTTTTTGTGCACCCTTGCCCCACAAATATATAAGTGAACGATGATCAACGCATTTTTTGCCCGTCTTCGAGGCAGTCGAAAACATTTATACAGCTTGATACAGCAACTAACTACAGTAGAACTACTACAGTAACAACTGCACCTACAGTATAAATAGTAGTACCTGACTGTGGTACTCGTAATAATAATGTTTATGACTTCGCCCAGCTTCAAAAGAACGGTCGGCAGTCCATATTACTACTGTGTAGTGTGCTGTTGATACTCGTCATAAAACTTTAATCTTCATTCATCCAAGTAAGTTCATCCCGAGAAGTTTTTGCCAGCAAGCAAGCGGTCGGGGTTAGGGTTTCGGTTTCAAACCCAAACGAGTTTCAACCTTGGTCGAAGCTGGGCCAAATTCGATGCGAGTCGACGAGGGAAAAAAAGGGCCGAAGAAGTCTTGTCGCTACTCGTACAAAAATGCAAGGAAGGCGCAAACCTTAGTAATCATAGGAAGAAGGAGAGAGAAAAGATGGGCGAAGACTATCTATGATGAATGGGATGGAGAAAAAAATAAAGGTCTCGTACACAGCCCTCAACATTTATGTTGGCCACTTCGCTGGCTGTCCCTTGTTGCTACGAGTATTTCTTTTTGCTGGTCCTACTCTCCCCGTGCCTCATCGTTCGTTGTGCCGTCATATTTGTCCTCCCAATTATTTCGCTGCGCCTCTTTCGCTGTGTACAGCAGTGCTGTATGATAGCTTCTCAAATATATCTATGACCGGGACGGGAGGGGGCGGGGGAGGGGGTGTACTCATTCATGTCCTGCATAGCCGTAGTCTATGGGGGGGGGGGTCGCTGGCACTAAACACACACCATCACAGGGTGTACTATATGCCAGGTAGGTGTTATAATACATGCATGTGACTTTTTTGGAGGTACTTACCGATACGTATATGCGCCTAGAACTGATGGTGATGATGATGATGATGATGACGATGATGATCATCATGATATTATGGTGATGATGGTGATGATAATCTTGGTGATGGCAATGAGTATGCTCATGAGAACGATGAGATGATGATGTTCATGACGATGATGGTGACCATGGTAAAGGCAATGAGGATGATGTTCATGATAACGATGTGATGATGATGATGATGTTACTGATGATGATGACGATATAAACATTTTTTACTTAACAAGCTACAACATGATCATGGCGATGATGATAATCATGGTGATGGCAACGAGGATGATGTTCATGAAAACGATGAGATGATCGTGATGTTGATAATGATGATGATGATGATAATAACGATGACCGTCATGATGATGAGACAAACTTTTTTGTTCCTTACAAGCTACTTTACCTCCTGAATGCGTTTGACACTACAGCCGTAGTAGGAAAACAGCACTAATGATAGAGAATAATAGGAGACCCATCCATGTTGTGGCTGCGTCAAAGCCTCTTTTGGACCTCACTTATTATACTAGTTTTAGTGTAGGGGGCGCTCAGCCAAGGGGCCAAACCGCGGTATCCTACCATTAACACTACACAGTAGTAGTATTAATAGTAGTAGTAAGGCAGTACTAGTATTATACTGTGCGAACATCAGTAGTATTATAGAAGCAACACGAGGCACGAGGTAGGTGATGGAGTGCAGGTCAAGCAGCGCAGTGGCTATGCTTGTTGGGGCGGGAGCGCGGGGGGGGGGGGGGGGTTGTACCGGTAGTATGTGAGAATGTGTCATGCTTCGTCCTTCGTAGTATACTGTTTGTATTATTACTCAATTTGCCATCTGACCATGCGCAGCTCTTATTTCAATTATACCATTCACATATTCCAGGTACTTATCAAATATCCCTGGATATTTGACAAACTCTACCAGTAATAACGTGAATGCCTTTACCGCCTCTCACCGACGTTTCACCAATCAAATCTGAAAGGGTGACATACTTGTTGTGCCTTTCAATCATTTCATATATTGGCGTCGTCGAGCTTTCGACACAGCTGCTTGCCATTTTTTTCTGCCAGGCAATGCACTCATCACTACAGAGTACTACTGTAGTATCATGCTCTAATATTACAGTACAGTAGTGTTGTTAATACTATTGTAGTAATAATGTGTACCAGATGGTGTATCTCATGGTATTCATGCAACGCCCGACGTTGGTCGTTTGCAGGAACGAGATGGTCTGGATGATCCCGAGGCTACGATCAACCAAGTGTTGGAAGATGGGGACGAAGTCAAGGTATGCCAGTAGGGTGGTACGATTAGGGGGTAGATACCTAAAGATATCTCATCGCGAACAATAGTTTGTTTAGATCCCCAACCGTAGTCACAACCACTACACGAAATGCCAGGTATTGCATTGCACATATACACCTTTTAGTATGAACAGTCAACTACTACACTACCATTACAACACAGCAGTGTGCTGCTGGTGCTGAACGTGGTTGTTAGTAAGAAACGGGCATAGCTTCGTCAGTTTTGTGGACATACCAGGTACCAGGTACAGGTATGTATTACCATGTTACCATCATACTGGTGGTCTGGTGATGCGATTTCTACGAATGCCTGGTTTGTTTTTGTTGAAGTTATCATCTCGGGCGGCCCGAGTGAACATCAAATATCGTAGAAACAATGTAAGTATTGATTTGTCGCAACGACCACGTTCGTTCATTCGTTTGTTCGTTCGCTGTTCATTCGATTGCAACGAACACGTTCGTTCACTCGATCATGCGTTAAATATCCATTCGTCCATTTCCTCCTTTCGTTCATTCGTTAAAATGTTAAAGCTTCAATTAATCCGTTATTCATTCGATTGCAACGAACACGTTCGTTCACTCGATCACGCGTTAACTATCCATTCGTCCATTCGTTCATTCGTTTATTCGGTAAAGCGTTAAAGCGTTAAAGTTTTAGTTCATTCGTTGTTCATTCGATCGCAACGTAATTGTTAGTTGTTCACTCGATCGCAATGAACACGTTCGTTCATTCGTCCATTGTGCATTCGTTCATTCGTTCATTCATTAATTCGTTAATTAGTCCATTCGTTAATTTGTCCATTCGTTCATTCGTTCATTCGTTCATTCGTTCATCCATTCATTCGTTCATTCGTTCATTCGTTCATTCGTTAATTCACCCGTCCGCTGATTCACTCATTCGTCCATTCCTCCATTCCTCCATTCGTCCACGCACTCATTCGCCATTCGTTCATTCGTTCATTCACTCAATTCAATGGAGCAATTTCGACAAGAAAGTTCCACCCTCGCCAAACAAACGCACTAACATGTGAACACTAACATGTGAATACGAACATGTTCATTCATATGGTCTTCAATAAACGCATGAATAAATACCTTGGCAGGTAGTGTTGATGGAAGCGGTAGAAGTGGACGATATCGGCTCTCCGGTGGCAAGCGACTGGCTCCTCAAGGCATTCGGCTCAGGAGAGGCAACCAAAAGAAGGTACGTACCGTACCGCGGTGTTAAAAAATAGCTGTTTATACAACCATGGAAAAGCGTTGGGGGGGGGGGGGGGGGGGTGTACTCATTCATGTCGTGCATAGCCGTAGTCTATGGGGGGGGGGGTCCTGGCACTAAACACACACCATCAACAGGGGTACTATATGCCACGTAGGTGTTATTAAACATGCATGTGGACTTTTTTTGGAGTACTTACCGATACGTATATGCGCCTAGAACTGATGGTGGATGATGATGATGAGATGATGATGATAATGATATATGGTGATTTTGATGAGTGATGATGAATGGTGGGATGATATGATGTATGGTATGAGACGATGATGATGGATGATGTATGACTGATGATGTGATGTAGATGAGTGATTGATGTTATGATAACGGATGATGATGATGATGATGATGATGATGATGATGATGATGACGATAAAAAAACATTTTTTACTTAACAAGCTACAACATGATCATGGCGATGATGATAATCATGGTGATGGCAACCGAGGATGATGTTCATGAAAAACATGAGATGATCGTGATGTTGATAATGATGATGATGATGATAATAACGATGACCGTCATGATGATGAGACAAAACTTTTTTGTTCCTTTACAAGTACTTTACCTCCTGAATGCGTTGACACTACAGCCGTAGTAGGAAAACAGCACTAATGATAGAGAAAATAGGAGACCCATCCATGTGTGGCTTGCGTCAAAGCCTCTTTTGGACCCACTTTATGTTAACTATTTTAGTGTAGGGGGCGCTTCAGCCAAGGGGCCAAACCGCGGTTTATCCTACATACACTACACAGATAGTACATCTCATAACAGGCTAGGATCTAGATATCTCATAAGCAACGTGATTATCTGCCGACGTAACAAATAATCCTGCAAACGTACTCATGTCTGCTTGCCTAGTCATTTGACACCATGACCACGCATCCTCTTTCGAGACTGCAGGCGGGGGTGTACTTCATGTCTGCACGGCCGTAGTCGTATGACCATAGACCTCGCATCCCTACAATGCCGGGACGGAGCGCTTGGGTTTTCACCAACCAGGCAGACATTGCTTGCACCAAGCGCGAACGCCGTGAGGTATTGGGCGAGTCGCATGGAGGGTGAGCTGCATCCTGCTAAGAACCGCCTCTGAGGCGGACTTGCATATGGACGACAGCTTCAATGAGTTAATTTAATTTCTGGTGTGGCTACTTCCGGAGACAGCAATGGGTTTTACTATGTAACTGCCTCGCGGACGCCTTACCATATTAACACTACGTGATACGACCATTCCCCTTGTGCGGAACAAAGATTCTCCACCCCGCACAAATGATCTACTCGACCGCCAGCTTTGGTGACCGCCAAAAAAAAATAACAAAAAAAAACGGCACCCTGGTTGTCTAGCTCCACGCAGCGAGTGGCGTGTTTTACAGCGTCGTTGCCAACCGACGCCAACCCAACCTATAAATATATACAATATTTATATG
Source organism: Saccharina japonica (assembly GCA_008828725.1). NCBI lineage: Eukaryota > Phaeophyceae > Laminariales > Laminariaceae > Saccharina > Saccharina japonica. Next base: position 521,582 of record MEHQ01000169.1, on the reverse strand, counting down.
ACGGCGGGGGGGGGGGCTACCTACGGGTCTCGCCATACGTGCCCTACACCGTCGTGGGGTAATATGATCACTATCAGAAGTAGTATCAATACGAAGTATAAGTATATACGAAAAGCATTAGTATTATTAGTACCGTATACGAACTGTAATCAAGTGATAGATAATATAAGATAAGAGATATAAGCACACCCTCTCGGACGGATTTCGAAGCTGGTGATGTTCTCGACATTTGGGAAGGTGCAAACGATGCGCCTACGGTATGGAAATATCTGCATCTCGTCCAGATTTTTCCAAAGCCATAAGTATTGAAATAATTTTGGTTGTGAGTGCCTCCCTTGCCTTGGAGAAAATAAACTCGGAAATTCGCCGCAGAAGGTGTGCTATAAATTATATAATATTATATTTTATATATCATACGGTAATATTAGTTTGGAGCAAACCGGGTTCAGCCCAACAAGGTATATACATATTATTCCAGGTATACAGTATAATGTATACGAAGTATATCATATGTATCTTTTTGGAATTTTGCACGTATCGACGAACCCATCAAACATCAACACTACTACGATCTTCGAGCGAGCCAGTTCCGATTATCAGATATTTGACCTCTCTCGGATCTCTCTGAGATAAAGTGGGACAACGTGACCAATCCATCAATCAATAGGATAAAAGCCAGTTCTTCGGTTCAGATGATGTGGGATAATGTTGGGAAACTGCTGTAGTATTGTAGAATAGTGGATAAAACAGTGGCACATCCCGCTACGAGTGGGGTATTTAGTAGGGTATAGGGTATAGGGTATATACCGCCCCACCCCGTCGCGAGTAGGGCGGATAGGGTCCATGAGTCCATCGCCATTATTTACATTTTTACAAAAATATTGTTATTAACCCAATCAGAACTGGAAAAACATATCCCACACTAATTCCAAGTAGTTTGTCCCCAAACATGTGGGACCAGTTCTTAAGGTTTTATTTCGTCAGCGTTTTCGACAAAACTCTGGCTCTTTTCTTATTGACGTTGGCATGGAGCATTATTAAGTTAACGTTTTTTTGTTAGGATTTCGTGCTGTTCTGTCTTTTGTTTCCCCCTTCAAAAGTTAAGCTACCTAACAATGCTTCTAAGCTACGACCTATAAATGTTTTTTTCTACCATGTAAATATTTTTGACTCTCAGCTTTGCAAGCTGCAAGCTGCAAGCTGCGTGTTGTGAGGATCGGCGATCTACATACAAAATTGTAGTTCGTACCGCATACCGGGTACCCGGTACAAAATATAGTAACGTAACAGGTACTTCGTAGATACCGGTAAGTCGTGCCAGAACAACCGATTTTCTTAATTGAGAATTGCCTTTCCGATGAGACTTGTCTTTCCAATGGGCGGGTTACTATTATTGTATACTGTTGTGGGGACATATGGTTGGTTTTAGAACACATCATTTTACGTATACAGCAGTAGAGTTCTTGGAATGTCCTTGTCCTTTCCTCTGAGACCGACACATAAGACATCACCTTGCTTGGCGACTTTGCGCTACCCCCCCTGTCTGCCTGTTGCTCTTCAACCTCTTACTCCCCTGCCCTCTACCCCTTTGCCCCTACCCATTGTTGTCTCTGTAAGTGGCCACACCACAATACAAATAAATTTATTCGAAGCTGTAATCCATTGCAAGTCCACCTCACGGTTCTTAGTTGGATGAAGCTCAACCTCCATACGACTCGCCCAACACCTCACGGCGTTTCACATTGTGTAGACAATGTCCGCCTGATCGGCGAAACCCCGACGTGCTCCGTCCCGACATTGTGTGGGTACGAGTTATAGTCATACGACTCCGGCCATGCAGGGCATGAGTACACCCCCCTACCCCCTACCCCTATCTCCTACCCTACCACTACCCCTACCCCTACCCCTCCACCCTACCCTACCCCTACTCCTACCCTACCCTACCCCTACCCCTACCCCTACCCCTACCCTCCCCTACCCTACCCCGCCACTACCCCTACCCCTGACCTTCTCCCCTGCCCCTACCCTTAGCCCCCTACCCCTACCCCCTACCACCTACCCCTGCTCCCTACCACCTACCCCTGCTGCCTACCCCCTACCCCCTACGCCTGACCCCCCTTGCTGGGCATACTCGTACCACAGTCCAATATGTGTACCTGCATGTGATCTACGGAGACTGATTCAGGGATCGGTATACCCGCGTTCGGGTATTATTGGAAACTTGGTTGGATAATTGGGGTCCCAGGTTTGGCCCCAGGGGATGGCCACACAGGGCACAGGGCTCAGGGCACAGGGCACAAGGCACTCTACTCTTATTGGGTCTCTGGTGTTGCCCGCTCTGGCCAGGCGCGGCCTCCCCCGTCATGCGATGAATACTCTATAATGGTAATGGTAATGGGTGTATTCTGGTACTCTTTCTACCGCTACTCATAAGGTCAACCACCCGTGCACGAAGCCCTAGCCCATACTTCCCTACCCCTCACCCCCGGGTACCGTAAAGCCCATTAGTTTTGCACGGGGATGCGATCGCTTTTAAAAACCATATCGTTCTTAGCGTACCAGGGTATTTCTTAGCGCAAACCTTGTTCGTACCTTCGGCCCTATCCCTGCTGCGGAAAGTGAATTAAATAAAACTTCAGTCGCGTAACAATGTCTAGCGCGTACGAATCGAAAGTGACCCATACGAAACCATCGAACTTTTACGATCATCCCCGTACCCCCGTCCCCCCGTATCCCTCCGTACCTCCGGGTACCACAGGCTAAACGGCACACGCCTTCGCCAAGAAGAAAGCAAGCAGGCCGAGATAGACAGCGGAGGAAGTGTCGCGGTAGCGGGGAGAAGGGCGGGGCACGGCGGCATCATCTCCGACTTATCTCGGCGCGGTAGAGGTGCGCGGGGCGGCTTCGATGTAACGGTGGAGGGCGTTGCCATCTCAGGACCCCTAGAAACTACCACCGAGATCAGAGTGGCCATGGAGCATGACTGGCAGTCCGCGAACATTGCTGGTGAGAGACGGGGCAGCAGAGAGAGAGAGGTGGAGGGGTTTTTAATTTGCTATGTTCGATACTGAATTTCCATTATATTAGGTTGTTTTTGCCACCCGACAATGTGCAGCACGAGCTTCAACATTGATAACTCAGAGGCATTGCCCCGAAATAGTTTCCACTCATTTCGCGCAACAGCCTGCTTGTTGCTGGTGTTGTTGTTGTTGTTGTTGTTGTTGTTGTTGTTGTTGTTGTTGTTGTTGTTGTTGTTGTTGTTGTTGTTGTTGTTGTTGTTGTTGTTATTGTTGTTGGTGGTATTGTTGTTGTTGTTGTCGTTGTCGTTGTTGTTGTTGTTGTTGTTGTTGTTGTTGCCGTTGTTGTTGTTGCTGCTGATGGTGTTGTTGTTGAGCTGTAGCACAAACCAAAATTACCCCTTGACATTCATGCAAAATATTCAAATGCGTATCACGTTATTTTGCGCATGTCTGTGTTCTGCTCAGGCCTCCTGTCAGACCCGAAACAAGCATCGGCGGTGAAGGCAGTACTGCAAGCGAACCTCCCGGCGCTTGACAAAGTCTACGCTTCAACCAGGTAAGCAAGCAAGCAAGGATAAGCAAGCAAGGGCAAGCAGGCCTACCGTACGACGGAAGCGGAGTGCGGATAGTGCGCACACGTGTGACACCTTTATACATAATATTTATCAATCGTAGTAGTAGTAGTAGTAGTAGGAGGAGGAGGAGGAGGAGGAGGAGGAGGAGGAGGAGGAGGAGGAGGAGTAGGAGCAGTAGTAGTAGCAGTAGTAGCACTAAAAGTAGTAGTAGCAATAGTAGGAGTAGCAGACTGTGATAGGGTCTTTGGTGAAAGGGCTACAGTAGCTATTGCAGGCTCATCCACCGACCTTTGACAAATTCCACGCTTCAAGCCGGGCAGCAGCAGCAGAGCGCTACAAATGACATGTATGCGCCCACGTAACAGACAGAAAAGAGACACACGACAAGCACCACCAACCCTGCACGCAATGTTTTCTCCCTCACGCTCTCCTCCGCCTTGCCCCCTCTCCCCTTATCATATATGCCTCCCTTTTTTGTGCCCCCCCCCCCCCTGTACGCCTTTCGTCTTGCGCCCCTCTTCATCGTGTACGCCTCCCATCCCCCCTCCCCCCGCCCCCCCTCTTCATGTACGCCTTTTTCCGTTCTACCATTGCACTAATGGGATTCATGTATTAACATTAATGTTATTAACATTCATTTATGAGCAGAGGGGTGGTCGGGGGGGCGTCGGCTTCGGCGATGTCGTTCCACGATTTCGCGCACATGCTACACCGCTACGGCGTAATGGACTATGCCGACGCTGGCGAGGGGGGTGGGGTGGGGTCTGTGGAAAGCACTGCGATGAGGGGGGTCTTCGACGACGCTAAGAGGGGGAACTGGCAAGGGGGTGGCAATGTGAGACCCTCATAACATCATAACTAGAAATTCGTCAGATACACACATAACTAGGGATAAGAAGGGGCCTTGTGGCGGAGCGGGCATAAATTTGATTAAGCAGTTCGTCCGAACGAACTACGAAACGTATAGTATGATAAACATGCACACATGTACGAACCGTCAACACCATACCTTAGGTGAACCCCTTTAAATAATCGATCGACATCCTAGATATGTCAGATTAGTATGTGTACATTTACATTTACAACGTAACCATCGAGTGAACAGTCAGCGGCTACGCTGTTGAGCACGAAGATTTCCCACTGGCAGAGCTTTTGAGCTGAGGAGCTAGCATCTGATGCGCTAATCACAACATGGTTTGGGAGATACCTACGCGTAGCTCATAGTGTACAAGTTGTGTATCGAGCTTAGCTTACGTTTTTCTCACAAGATAGTCGTTGGGCGGGGTGTTGAGCTTATCATGTGAGTATTTCAACCTCAGAAACATTATTACTATCAATAGGTTAGTGGCCTCGTAACGGTAGTGTTTTTGTTTCAGTAGGTTATAAATGGACCACAACAACAGACAGCAAATGGAACACTACAACTTCTGTAGATAGAGCTCAAGCCGAAAGCAGGTGTAGAACGAAGGGAGTTATATAGACTTTGTGCATATGACAAGGCTTTTCTTTTGTTACCGTGGTTTTCTTCTTCAGGAGTGCTTACGAGTTATCAAGCTAAAGCTAGCTCATGCTGCACATTGTCGGATGGCAAGAATGAGGGCTCATATCCTAGCAGGCAGCCGCCTGGACTGCTAGTTTTGCCAGGTGGTTCTGGTGCATGTCTTAAAATATGTATGTCGGGTTCCCGCCCTCCAGTGTACACGGCATGGCCTAGCTTTGGCAGAATGGTTGATACATACATATATGGTACAGTTAGTACTTGACATGAACTTGTCGATACAGCTATTACTACTATTGGTAGTGTTGGACGTCGTATCGGAAGCTTAAGGTTCCATATATCGAAATATCGAAGTTTCCATACTATATTTCTTATCGAACGGGTTTTGCCCTCCATCCCCTGGCCTCCCCGTGCTTTTTTGTTTTTCAATCTTTTTATGCAGATATTGAACCAAAACTTCCATCTATCAAATATCGAAATGGTATCGATCAGTTTGTTTTGTTTGTCGGTACAGTATCGTATCGAACTCGATAATCATATATATCATATATCGATATCGATATCGAACACTACAGTAGTAGTATATACAGTTTATTTCACCCGAGCTCCCCACAGTACATCTTCTTCGTTCGGATATTTTTCCAGTCGGTCCGGGTTGGGGTTTGAGTTGGGGCTTGGGTTGATAGTGACCTATGCAGAAATATTTATCACCTCAGACAGATAGGCTAGACAGGTGGGTAAGGGTTAGACAGGTAGGCTAGACAGATAGGCTAGACAGATAAGATAGATAGATATGGCTAGACACATAGGCTAGACACATAGGCCAGACAGATCGGCTAGACAGATAGGCTAGACAGATAGGCTCGACAGATAGGCTAGACAGATAGGCTAGAGAGATAGTCTAGACAGATAGGCTAGACAGATAGGCTAGGCAGGTAGGCTAGACACATTGGCTAGACACATAGGCTAGACACATTGACTAGACACATAGGCTAGACACATAGGCTAGACAGATAAGCTAGACAGATAGGCTAGACAGATAAGCTAGACAGATGAGATGGGGCGAGGACAGATAGGCTAAACCGATAGGCTAGACAGCTGGGTTGGGGCTAGACGGATGGGTACTGTCAAAAGGTACGTCTGTCGACATCGATCACTCACAAACATTCCCAGAAATATCAAGAACGCCAAGGCAACCAATAATGTTCGTGGAAAACACGGTGATCGCCGCCGCCAAACCCATGCTATTAAATACTCTCGTACGAAGTACTACTGTAGTAGCCTAATGTGACAACGTGATAGGCCAACCAACGCTGCCCTCTTTTCCCGTGGCGTTGTTGTTGTTGTCTCCTGTACTTGTTTGTTGCTGTCTGAACGATCAACCAAACCCTCCTTGCAGACTCTGAACAGGGCGCAGTTCTTGGGTGCTCTGGTACTCGTGGCGCGCTCGAAAGGTCAGCGGACATGAAAATTTTAAGCGAACCAACGAATTAACCAACCAAATCAACTGACCAATCGATCAACCCATCATGCAACCACTCAAACGATCAACTAATCAACCCGGCAATCAATCAACCAACCAGTCAATCAATCAATCAATCAACCAACCAATCAATCAATCAATCAATCAATCAACCAATCAATCAACCAATCAATCAATCAATCAATCAATCAATCAATCAATCAATCAATCAACCAACCAATCAACCAACCAATCAACCGAACAACCAGTGAACCAACCAACGAACTCATCAATACAAGAACAACCACTACAACTACTACTATTCCTACTACTTCTGGCGCTAGTGTTACTGCTACTACTGCTATATATACCCCGCAGCATTAACATCAATAGTGTTACTACTGTTGCTTCTATGAATCCTGCTGCAGGGGGGCGGATAGAGGAAGTCCTAAAATATGTTGTTCAAGAAGTGCTAGTGCCGCTGCACAAGCAGGCAATGGCAGACGAAGTCGGACTCCAAATTAGCAGACCGGTAAGAGTCATTCGACATACCTATATAGTACACAGTACCGTGGCCCTTAGCCCGCTGATCGTTGATTGTTGTGATCGTTGATCTGATTGTTGATAATTTGTCTGATCGTTGATCGTTGGCGATCGTTGGTCACTTGAGCGCGAGAGGCCGATGTCTGAACTGCCGACCGCTAAGACAAGCTCCCTCTCTCTGGTACATCGTTTTTTACTATTCTACTTTCCATTGTTGTTTGTTATGTTTGTCTCCATTGTTGTTCATCATGTTTGTGTCCATTGTTGTTTGTCATGTTTGTATCCATAGTTGTTTGTCATGTTTGTGCCCATTGTTGTTGTCATGTTTGTCTCCTTCAATGTAAAGCACGAGACGACGAGCTTCAATGACAGCGACACACAAAACATACCCAGAAAGAAAAGCAAAACCGACGGGAAGAACAAAGCCGACGGAGAAAAATTATCGTGTTGGTGCGCGTGTGTGTTTGCAGGAGGTTCAGCAATATATCTTGGACAACCAGCGCTTGGTGCATTCTGTGTTCTTGCTGTACGCCGACCCGTCAGAGGACGGAGCTCTCATCACCCTCGACCAGTTCAGGTACATAACCATGTAACATAACCATGTCACTTAACCACCGTAGATTAACCGTGTAACTTGAAACGGAGTAACTTAACCCCGTTACTTTACGGCGTAACTTAGCTACGTAACTTAACGGCGTAACTTAATCACGTAACTTAATGGCGTAACTTAACCTCGTAACTAACCGCGTAACTTAACGGAGTAACTTGACTTCGTAACTTAACGACGTAACTTAACGGTGTAACTTAACCGCGTGAAATAACCGCGAAGCTTAGCCGCGTAGCTGAACCACGTAGAATAATCACGCGTTCGTATTAGCCACGGCTCCCAGGAATTATCTGTGCATTGTTCAATGATAGCCGACAGGGTATGACACGGCAGTGCATGGTAGTGTATGACAGTCTATGGTAGTGCATGACAATGTATGAAGTGTATGTGTCTGGCAAAGTATGACGTTGTATGAAGTGCGTGTCAGTATATGTCAGTGTATGACCTTGTATGAAGTGCGTAACAATGTATGAAGTGTATGGACGGCGGTTATAATTTTGTATGACAATGTGTATGAAGTGTATGAAGTGTATGAAGTGTATGAAGTGCATGACAGTATATGTCAATGTATGACATTGTATGAAGTGCATGATACCGTGCGAAGTGTATAACAGTGTACGGCAATGTATGACTTTGTATGAAATGTATGACAATGTATGTCGTTTATGACGATGTAGAGCAATGTTTGGCCTTGTATGAAGTTCATGATAACGTATGGAGTGTACTTAAGTATGACAGTGCATACCAATGCATGCAAAGTATGAAGTGTATGTATGTCTGTGTTTAACAGTGTATGGCAAAGTATGACCTTGTAAGAAGTGCATGACAATGTAAGAGGTGTATGAAGAGTGTGTGGCAAAGTATGACGCTGTATGAAATGCGTGACAACGTATGAAGTTTATGACAACAGTGCATAGCAATGTATGACGTTATATGACGTGTGTGACAATGTATGACGATATGAAGCATAAACATCACGTCGATCAGCCATAAAGCAGCTACAGAAAGAAGAAGGAACAAGAAGAAGAGCACACAGGGGAACGAACTAAGGATGCCCTTTGTTATAGCATTCATTGCCCTGGACGGCCTGTAGCAGTAAGGTTAGTAACAGACTACCGAAAAACAGCTAATATTACTGCATACATTCGTTCCTTTGTTTTCAGAGAGCTAATGGGTGATTCTGGCGTTATGTCGGCGATGACCGCCACCCGTAGCGGCAAGGCCAACTTCGACCTCCTCGCCGAGAAGTGCTTCCTGCAGGTAAGATACTACCCCATACCGCCATACCGGTAGTGTGAACAAACCTTTACCAAGGCACCTCTAAACCGCTGCAAAAAGAACCCCACCCAGCTCCCAAGTAGCCTGCCCCCAACGCGTGGGTGTAGCATAATAAAGCAAAATTCAGCACGCCTTTCTACCCCCCCCGCCTGATTGGTAAAAACCCAACGTGCTCCGTCCCGGCATTGTAGGGGTGCGAGGGTCTATGGCCATACGACTACGGCCATGCACGACATGAGTACACCCCCCCCCTCCCCACCCAGGTGCAATACTGTAAGAAACCTTTCAGTACACCCCCCCCCCCACACCCCCGCGATTTGCGAGTAATCAAGAAACTCTTCAGTTTACCCCAACCCCCCCCCCCAACCCCACCATGCAGGTACAGGGGAGCCCCCCCCTCCCTTGGTTGGTTTTCAATCAGTGTGTGGAGGCGTCATGCAGGTAAGCCGAAGTGTCCCTCCGTCGACTACTGCGAAAGTAATTCCACACGAACTCCAGGTAGTTTATACACAGAAACGTGGGTGTGGATGCGTTTCTAAAAACCAAGTACATGTATACATTGCCAACACATCATACTACTCTATTGTAGCTAGGATGCCGACCGATTATTCAAAAGGTTTTATCTTGGATATAGTGTTGACGGTTCGTACGGTCATACGACTACGGCCATGCACGACATGAGCACCCCCCCCTCCCCCTTGGGTACAAAACCCCAAACCCAACGTGTAGAATGGCATGCTCTTAAACGTGGAGGATGAGGATACCTCGTCAGCCTAAAAATGATCACAACAGCACCACATCACCTTTAGATCTTACGTACAACATTAACATTATGCCGTATGCATGTAGCGGGCAATACGTCTTGAATAAACTACGACCCCTGTCATAAATTATTTCCGCAGCGTCAGTGGCAACTACTCCTTCAATACGTTGTTTGTTACCGCACGTACTAATTCGAAGTATCCTTTTATTTTCTTTTTCTTTCCCTTGGCCCTTTTCTTCTTAGGGTTAGGGTTAGGGTTGGGGGAATATTTATGAGTGATCAGCGTTGAAGCTCATTCGTGCTGCACATTGTCGGATGCTAAATCAATAATACTTTAAGAAGGAAGGAGTAAGGACAGCAAATGGAGTAGTCTATTAGCTGTAACTGCAGGCAAAAATCAAGCCGGAAGTAGGCACGGAAGGGAGTAGATTTTGTGCTGAGTGCTCTTCTTTTGTACCTACCTGTGGTTTTCTTCTTTCGGAGTGCTTATGTTTCTGAGTGATCAACGTTGAAACCCTTTCATGCTACACAGAGCAGTGTCGGATGGCAGGAATAATGATATTACTATTAATGCTACTGTCTGTCACGAATAGTACCCTGGGGTTTGGAAACTACAACCAGTTACTGTCCGTCACAAAATTACACCCGCGGCGTTCCGGTGCATTGCTGTGTGCCGTGCCTCATATCCGCGTGTTGAACAGGCTGGCGCTCATGACCGCTGAGCAAAGCTCGAGCACCGCTGCTAACGCTACAAACACAAGTACGAGCACGAACACTTCTCACCAAGGTCGCGGAAAACCGGCAGGCAGCAGCTCCGTTTTGTCTGCCACACAGCAGCAGCAGCAACTGCAGCTGCAGAAGAAGAAGAAAAAAGAGAAGCGGCAAAGGGAGCAGCAGGAGCAGGAGCTAAAGAAGCAGAGGGAGCAGCAGGAGGAGAAGGAGCCGCAGCAGAAGGAGCTGGATGCCATCTACCTTGTGCTGGACTGCATCATTGACCTAGGCCTCGGCGACAGAGGGTTGTCGTAGCGCATACAGCGCATACAGCGCGCATACCGCGCATACCGCGCATACCGCGCATACATCGCATATATACATGTGTATGTTCCATGTATGAAGTCATCATATGGTATTAAGTATGAACTGGTTCCCATTTCTTTGTGGGTGGTATGATTGAAACAAGCGCTACACGTTATCAGATGTAAAATGGAAGAATATTATATGAAGGGCCTTCATGCTAGGCCTTTGCGACTGAGGGTTGCCGTAGCAGATGCCGCTCATACAGCAGTGCACGTGCAAGAAATATACCCGAGGGTAGAAGGGTCTTTCATGCTAGGCCTCGGCAATAGATACTTGATTAGCGTAGCGCATACAGCGCATACAGCACATACACGACATACCTACATGCTTTTATTACGTGTACACAGCACAATATTGTAGTACACGTTGTTTTCCATGTCACACATCAGGCTACATGCTTCTATGTACGTGTACTATAAATATATAAATAGCTACTCGTACGTGTACTAGACGACTGTTGTCACTGAGCAGCGACTAGGTGGCTGCTTACTGCGGTATTATACCTGCTGTAGTACTGCGTAAAATACCAGTCTCTAACACGAACCCTCGATGGAAGTGACATAGTTAGATTCCCAAGCCAACTACGCATGAAACTGCCAGTCTCTAACACGACCCCTCGATGGAGATGGCATAGTCAAATTTACAAATCAACAACGTACGAAACTGAATTGAATTTCCTACACCAACTCGGTTAGAGTGTACTCGCTGCTATTGCGTTAGGTGCCATAACTATCAAAACGCACACAACTGTGATAATTGTTACGGGAAAATACTCCACATAGATACGTTACTTAGAACCAACCCATCCTGCTATGATACCCAGGGGGTGAAAGCAAAATAAGCGGGTATTAAAATACTGATCTGATCTGCTACTGTACGTACTCCTGCATGTTATAGATATGTATTTTACCCTGGTACTAGTCCACAAAAAATACTAGAATCATCAGGCGAAAACTATACTCCGGACAGCGAATCGGCCATGGAGTACAAGCATTGTGTAGCAGTCTAAAACAGGTTTCCTGTTCACATGCCACCACATATTATGTAGGGGTTAACAGGCCAACCTGCTACGATTGTGATCCCGGATGACGACAAATGTCGACCAAGGGTTTTCCACCAATAAAACATTCCAACCTAAAAATTTGCTCAATCAGAAAACTGCGGTCACGAAACGTCTTTCTCTGCTTGTACTGTTTGTACGTCAGTTACTAGCCCTGTAGTTGTTACTCAATATTTTCGCCCGATATTGTTTTTCGTGGTTTCGATCATGCGATATGAAACGACGAGACCGACCGTCAGCAGAAGGAGGTTCATATCTTCACATGCTCACAACAACAGCGGAACGACAACCGAGGCTCATAACCTAAAGGTGTATAGCTTGTGTGCCACCGCGTTCAAGCGTGCAGCAGCTCATTGATGGTGACAGCAGCAAGCAGTGGATCTACAAGCGTTTGCGTCGAGGATCATGTCTTGCTATTCAACAAGTCGAACCACCACTGCTTCCATCAGTTTCTGCTGTACGTTAGCACTACGTCACACAAGCTTGACGTCAAGAGTAACATGTGTGGATAAGATTGGCTCGTGTACCAACATGTCATAGTTTGGTACTCTTACCACCTCATAATTTACGTCCGTGGGATGTCTTCAAGGTGCATCTCGTCGAATGCTCGGCCAGAATACGTAGTAACTCCTTCCCCGAGAGAATCGTTTGCATCGTTGCATCAAGCAACCGCGTGGCCCCAACCGCGTGGCGCGAACATTCCGTCGATTAATACAAAAAACCAACGAATGTATTGGCACTTTTACTGAGGGCAGCCGGCCATGAAAACCTTGAAGCTACGTACTGCAGTGGGCTCGATATCGGCGTCTCCTACTACATACAGTGACAGCAGTAACCAGGACACCAGGTATGTTTCTCTCGTATCAGGGGGGTATAAGCTTGAATTGCGGGAAAGTACGCGTTGCTCTCATCCACAGCGATATCATCGTGTTCGCTCTTCTTCGCTCTTGCATACTAAGCTGCCAAAACAAGCGTATAGCACTAGAGAAGGGCATACCAGGTACGCAGCATACAGGTACATATGATACGTAGCGGTTCCACGGGTTGACTCACCCCACCCCCCGTCCATACCACATGAAAACACCACAAAAAAATGACCCGCAGCCACGCGCGACCAATGCAGCAGTCGGCATTACGCTCGCCACCAGCAAGTACAGTAGCCAGCACGCATTTGGAACATCAATACATATCATAATTTTCGTTTAGTATTAATAATAGTACTCGTAGGGCTTATTCTTTGAGGTACCCTGGATAGATACCCGGGTGTATACCCCGACAGAAAGGGGTTTCGTGACCCCAGCTTTCTGATTGGACTAGCGGGACGCCCCGTGGAACGTGTGCCAGTTTTCTTATCAAGTTTGCGAGTTACCAGGTACCGTAAACCAGCACGAGTACGAGAGCTACCTAAATGACGCGCTCCCTCCGGGAAGCCACCGGCGTGCAAAGATGCGACGAGGCCGGGTTTTTTTTTTGGGCTTGTCAAGGCGTCTTTTTGGCTTTAATGTACTAGTTTTAGTGTAGGGGCGGTCAGTCAAGGGGTCAAACCGCGGCTTCCTGTACGTCTACTCGCATAGCAGCTTTGCTGGAGTGTACGTATGACAACTCTACGACAAGCAGGTATACATATATATATATATACCTGGTACCACATACGGTACACCAGTGCTAGTACGTATCACACATAGCTTACGTATCATACATACATAGTCCTTCAACACGGTGGTCCATGCCGTTCGTTCTCTCCATACGTTTTACGAGTACCCTACCCCGAAAATATAAAGCATGCAGCAAATCGATTGCGCCATGGTACCGCTGTGGGTGATGCTGCCGGTTAGGTGACATCGTTGGAAGCGTCCGGTTCTCCCCCTCCTGCCCCCCCTTCCAGCCCGGGCACAGCAAAGCACGAGCCATATACAGCAGCCGCAAGCCGATGCCGCAATGGCCATGCAACGCAGTGACCGGTACACCGCCAGTCTCTAGTGCAGACCTACCGTTCGATACAACAAAAATTCGAAGACCCTCCCCTGAAGCTACGACTGTTGCCTAGAAATTATCGATCTTGCCAATCCGAGAGCCAAAAATAAAACCCTCCTCTCTCCCCCCCTTCCTCCTCTCTCTCTCCCTCTCTCTCTCCCTCTCTCTCTCCTTCTCCCTCCCTTCCTGACTATAGGTGTCCCCCCCTGCCCTCCCCTCCCGCCCCTTTAGTCTTCATCGTCTTCCTGCTCGTAGTCGCCATCATCTCCCCCCCTTCCTCCTCCTCCTCCGCCACCACCGTCCTCCTCCCAGTCTCCACCCTCTCCATCGTCCTCATGCTGGTGTCCATTGGCAGCGCCGTTCTGTGTTCGGTCCGTGGCAAGGCGGGTGGGTACGTAGGCCGGCAGGACACGGTCACGAAATGTTACTAAAGCTGAAGGCTACATCGCATCGTCGGAGGGCAGCACGGTCACTGGTACCAGGTCGATCGGTCGGTCACTCGGTCAGTAGGAGGTCAGACACGGTTACGAAAAGGTATAGGTTAGGCCGCACCGTTGGAGGGCAGCACGGTCATTGGCTAGTCGATCGACCAGTAGGACAACATCACGAAACTGTAGGTTACGCCGGATTGTTGGAAAACAGCACGGCAATTGGTAACGGTGGGTCGGTAGGTAGGAGGTAGGACACGGACACGAAAAGGTATAGGTTACGCCGCATAGATGAAGGGCAGCACGGTCAAGAGTAGAACGGTCGGTAAGCCCGCCGGTCGGACATGGTCAACAAATGGTAGGTTCCGCCGCATCGTTGGAGGGCAGCACGGTCATCGGGATGTTCGTCGGTAGGTCGGTAGGACACAGCCACGAAATGGTAGGTTACGCCGCGTCGTCGAAGGGCAGCACAATCATTGGCTGGTAGACGCAATATCAAAATGGTAGATTACGCCGCATCGGTGGAGGGCAGCATGGTCATTGGTAGGTCGGTCGGTCAGCCAAGAGGTAGGGCAGACACGGTAAAAAAGAGGGCAGGTTACGCCGCATCGTTGGAGGGAAGCACGGTAACAAAACCGGTACACCAACATGCTACGGGTACGTATGTAGTTTGTAATTCGTGCTAATACATGAATGCCGGTACTGCATACTCGAATATAGATATGATCCACGAGCGAAGTAAAAATAACTAACTTCTTGCATCGTGCGGTAAAACCGTGAAGGTAGGCGTAACATTCAGCTGCAAGATCCAGCTGCAAGATCCAAAGGTATCGTCCGGGTTGACGGCAAACGATACGTCTTGGATAAACCTAGAATCTACAGATTAGCTCCGACATCTGCAGTATCGAAGCAGTTGAGGTCCTGTGTCTACATCTTAGCCCCAACATCTACAGCATGTATAAGGGCAAATCCAGTTAGGCATAGGTCCAGCGTTGTACCAAGCACCTGTTTCTTTCCGCCTGAGCCATGGTCCGCTTCGTCCTCCGAATCAGCTGTATGGCAAGGCAAAACAAGGCAAGGCAAGGCAAAGCGAGGCAATGTAGTGCAAAAAGGTGAGGTAACGGGAGGAAAGCGCATACGCCGTACTACAAATACCAACATAAGCGAGCGATCAAGCGGCATCAAATTACACCCAACAATTAAAAGCCACCGACTGATCAATCAGAGGCCATAGACCAATTTTAAAGTCACCAATCAAATAGAAACCATACCAATCCCCCCAATCAAAGCCTGCACACAAAGGCTGGTAGCATACTGTTGCATGAGGACTGCAGGACTGCGGAGAACATCGATAGCATACACTTGGCACCCGGTATATAGTACCGCAACAGGCGATGCGAGCGCCTGCATTGAACCATCTACCGCCACTGCAGCTCAACAATAGAAAGGGTGCCCTCTCTCCAACACACGCGTTACAAGCACGACCTACCGTAGACGCCCAAGAAAACCCAACAACCGCCCCCCCCCCCCCCCCCCCACCACCCCCCCCCCCCCCCCCCCCCCGAAAAAAATAAAAAGACCACCCGAAAAACACCAAATACTGCTGTGCAGCAGACGCGAAGAAAAAGGGCGACAGGAATCCCCGAAAACACTACGACTGCTACTGTTTCAACATGTATAGTAGAGTAGTCGCGCGCGCGCGAAAACGAAAAAACTATGTAAGTAGTACAGAACACGACAAAAACAAAATAAAAGGGGTCAAAACACTGCCAGGTATTTAATACCAGCTAGGTAACAGACCCCGGGCTGCACTGCACTGCATTGCACTGCACTGTACCTCGGCGTCTGCCCTTAGAGCCCTTGGAGCTGCCGCGTCCATGCCTGCTGCCCTTACCGCTACGGCTGCGACTGCGGCTGCGCTCCTTGCGGCTGTCCATCGTGTGACAAAACACCAGTGACAAAAAACATCAGTGACAAAACATCAGTGACAAAACATCAGTGGCATCACCAGTCGGGGTGCGGGTCTGAGTGAGGTGAAACACAAAACATGATCAGTAGAAGGAACCATCAGTGGAAGAAGTGCGGTTACTACAGTAGTATATATATACTATTAGGGAGGACCATAGTAAATATGACCAAATGTTGCTAGTAAAAATAGGTACGAGTAAATATTTAAATATAAAAGTTTTGGTGTGTACCGTAGGTTGTGTTTACTATGGTCCGCCGTAGTAGTTTTTTTCCAACCTTTTTCAGCACCGGAAACATTACCCCACACTAATTTCCAAGTAGTTTGTCCACAAAAAGCGTGGGAAATAAATTGTTGACGCTGCAACACGTTGTTCGTTCGCTCGTTCTTTTTGCTTCAATTGGTGACCTATTAATACCTCCTGTACAATGCTAGCGTCCAACCTAACTACCGTATCACAGGTGTGATACTATTATTAATAGTATACTACACTATCAGTACACCATTATTACGAGGGACGATATTAATAGTAAATAGGACCTACAGTACACACAAAAGCCTATATTTTGCTTTCTACTTGCAGTTACTACCGCGAAAACACGCTTCAATTCGTGGAAACCCACCTTCGTTTGGGAGGCGAACGCGACCTTGAGCGGCTTCTAGACTGCGACCGTGACCGGCTCACGCTGCGGGTCCTCTTGCGGTTGCTACCACGACTGATACACAGGGTACACAGGTACCCGACACACAGACACAGACACAAAGACACCCAGGAGAAAAGGACGAGCATGTTAGCATTCAGACTACGGACAGGCACAAACACGCCCAACGACAAGCGCACACAAACACACAGCACAATGATAAGACACATACACAACCATATACACGAGGTAAACGGACGAGCATGCCAGCACTCAGACCACGGCCACACATGCGCAAACACACAAACACCCACCCACGCACACATACAATGACAAGACACAAACACAGCCACATACTTACACACACGAGGGAAGCGGACGAGAGCGTGTGAGCAGTCAATCGTCACAACGGCACCGATGAAACCGTTTTTTATTCGAACCGACTTTTTACCGGCGATAAAACGAGCGGTTTACTTGGGCGCACGCGCTGATTGGTCTAAACACGTAGCCCTAAAAACTATTTGTTCAACATCAAGACAACAATTTGAACATCTAACATTACGGTGGGAGATATGATTGCTATAAAATATTAATAGCAATCTTAACACACGATGAACCCAAAAACCATGATTTTTTTTATGTATCCCTCATGTTTACACAACACACATTACTGTAGTACAGCAGTATTCCCCAGAAATATAAAAAACGCAATTCAACCCTTATAGAACTGGAGTCTCGTTTTGGGGACAGATTACTTGGAATTTGAGTGGTTTGTCCCCAAAACGGGACTGCAGTGCTAAAAGGGTAAATACTCCAAAGTACTGAGCAGAACCTTTGAAATTGCTGCTACGAATACCAACCTGCGAGAGCGCGAGCGGCGACCCCTCGATCTATCGACGTTCGCGTAGCGAAGAGCCGTTCAGAGAGCCGTTCAACGTACCACAGTATGGCATGGCATATCATGATGGCATGGCAGAAGAGCATGGCGTGCACACAACAGGTAAGGCGCGGGCCAGGGCAGGCGGGAAGGAGGAGAATTGATGTCAAGACCACAACAGCAACACCAGCAACAGCAACACCAGCACCAACAGCAGCGATCTTGACGTTCGAAGACAGACATACTCATATATTAATCCCAAACGACCATTCCTCCCCATTCTACGAATAACCTCATCATTTGCGCATGCATCCATGGCGATCAACGTATTTCCGAACAAAATTGAAAAAAATCACCACCTACCGAGTCGTACGCCGGTACCGCAACGCATAATCATACCGTAAGGCGTACAGTAAAGAGTACCGTAAAGCATAACCCAAAGCGTACCGTAAATAATACCAAAGAGTACCGGTACCATAAAGCGTACCGTAAAGCGTATCGTGATACCGTAAAGCGTACCGCAAAGCGTGCCGTTAAGCGTACCGTTAAGCGTACTGTAAGTATTACCGGGAAGCGTTCCGTAAACCGTACAGCATTACCGTATAATTACCTGGACTTGGATCTGGACCTGGATCGCGATAGTGAGTGGGCAGCCTTCGCAGACTTTTCCTTCGGGCCGCGTCTCTCCTTACACCTTGCGTCCTCCTATCAAAAAAAAAAAGAAAAAGTAATTTGGACTAAAGATGCTTAATAAAAATGCTGGAATATATCGTAGGCTTTTTATGTACGTAATGGCTTCCGACTACTATGGTCCCCGGTAATAGTACATAATACGTCACATCATCACGTCATATATATGTATGATACACAGACAACAAAAACTAGGTACCAGGTACTGCCTTGTACTTGGGATAAAATGTACTACGGTAGCATCAGTGTTTTTTTAGTTACGAGTACGTACGTATGAATTCCTTGTTTGGCTTGTTTTGTTGTGTTTTCGTACCCGGTACGTTGGCATTTTCATTTGCTTGCCTCGATAAATCTGTAGGGCTGGGCACTGGCACAGTATGTACTGGCAGTAGTAATCTACTGATTGACCCGGCCAGTATGTTCGCCAGTAATTTTTTTTTTCATGTACGTCTAACAAACACGCCATATTATAGTACGGAAACCCACCAAATGCGTTCCGGAGGGAGAGAGGAGAAAGGAGAGACAATACATTGCTGCAATCCAGTACTTCGAAGTATACTGATCGATTTTGACGACAGTATACATCGCTACTGACTGAGTCAGCCAGTGCCCAGCCCTGTAAATCTGCGATTATGATTTCGGTTTTCTCCGTTTCACAGTCCAAATTAATGTTTTTTTTATTAATTATAGGTTCTTGGTATGTGTGACCACAACATTTACGAGCAACTAAGCAAACGATCGTGGCAACACGGGCAGCCAATCACACAATCGAGATACACCAGCGAACCCAAAGATATTAACTATTCATAGCAACCAGTCAAAGAACGAGACTCAAGCAGCAACCAATTAAATGATTGAGACAAAATCAGCAGTTAATGAAACGATCGAGACAAAACAGGCAGCCAATCAAAACTGATCAAAAGCAAAAACCCAGCAGCCCGTGAAACGATCGCGAACAAAACAGCAGCCAATGAAATGCTCAGAGATAAAATGAACGACCAATGAAACGATCGAGACAAAACAGCAGCCAATGAAATGCTCAGAGATAAAACGAACGGCCAATGAAACGATCGAGACAAAAACGAGCAACCAATGAAATTATCGAGACAAAACGAACGACCAATGAAACGATCGAGACAAAAATGAGCAACCAATGAAATCATCGAACCGGCGTACCGTGAGGCGGATGTAGTCGCCGTTGAATTTGGTATCGTCCAGCTTCTTGATGACGTGCTCCATTTCATCCAAAGAGTTGAACTCCACTAGCCCCTCTCCCTTCGTGTAGATCTGCACGTACCCTGGCTCCGCGTACTTGCGGAATAGGCTTCAACAAATCAAGCATCAGGTAGGACAGAGTAGGACAGCATAGTGAGATAGGAGAGTATGCTATGTAAGACAGCACCACGAGACAGCGGTGGCAGAGACCGTAGGATAGGGAAGGCAGTAGGGCATTAGGATAAGGAAGACAGTAGGGCAGTAGGATAGGGAAGACAGTAGGGCAGTAGGATAGGGCACAGTAGGACAGTAGGATACGGCAGACAGTAGGACAGTAGGATAGGGCAGGCAGTAGGACAGTAGGATAGGGCAGGCAGTAGGACCGTAGGATGGGGCAAACAGTAGAACAGTAGGATAAGGCAGACCGTAGGGCAGTACGGTAGAGCAGACAGAAGGGCAGTAGAATAGGGCAGACAGTAGCGAAGTAGGATAGGGTAAACAGTAGAACAGTACGAGTAGGATAGAGCAGACAGTAGGACAACAGGATGGGGCAAAGAGTAGAACAGTAGGATAGGGCAGGCAGTTCGACAAACAGTAGGCAAGTACTAATAGGATAACACCATAGGACAGCAGTAGGGAACAGCATGGCGAGACAGCATGATGGCACAGCAGTACAACAGCAGCCTGAGGTGAAACCTTAAGTTAGGTACAACAACATAACCACACAACGCCGTCGCAAGGCCTGGTCAATGGCCACCTCCCCCCGCCCAACTGCCGCCCCTACGTGCTCCGTCTCGGGATTGTAGGAATGCGAGGATCGAAGTTTATACGGCTACGGCCATGCATGAACATGAGTACACCCCCCGCCCCCCCTCCTTACCTCTTGAGGTCTTGCCATGACGTGCCCGGCGGAAGGCCAGTGAGATTGACGCGGTAGTCTGTACGGCGGGGACCCTTCTTCTGGGAGTACCTGTCGGGTCCGCCTCGTAGGCCACTGAGAAACCCACAACATCACCAACAAACAGAACGGACAACATCACCCCCGAAACCGCCCATATATAGCGAACGGGCAAGCAAGGAAGAAAGGGTGAAACAGGGATAGAAGGATCAGGTGGAAGAAACAACTGCACAGCAGCAGCAGCAGCAGCAGCAGAAGTAGCCGAAGCAGCAGCAGCACAAGCGGCAAAGCAAAGCACCACAGCTACCATGGGGGCATTGCCACGAATCAAGCAAAACATTAGCCGTCGACGTTAACGCTAACTAACTGAGCATGTACTGAAGTATGTAATATGTCCGGGTCACCGGCAATAAAAACACCACCAGGTTTTACTACTGTAGTACAGAAAGCGTGTTCCACACGAGTACGCAGTGTTTCGGATATCATATCGATAGTTTCAATATATCGGAATATCGAATTTTCGACATATCGGAATATCTAACGTTCGATATATCGTATCGAGCGTGTTTCGTCCTCCAGCCCCTAGCATCCCGGTGTTTTTTATGCAGATACCGAACGAAGGCTTCAATCCATCGAACATCGAAATCACCTCAGCTAGATATGTTTTGTTTGTCGGCATCGTATCGTATCGAAGTCGATTCTCGTATATATATCGATATCCAACACCAGTGTCCTATCTTGGCAACCGGGGGTCTCACGCGATGGGTGCAGCACCCCTGTCTCTTCCGCGGCTGCGCTCCCTCTCCCTCTCCCTGCTCGCACCATAAAAACGGTCCAGGGCAGAAAATGCGTCAATATCATGTATTATTATCATGTATCATTATCATGTATCATTATCATATATCATTATCATACATATATCAACACGATGGCACACATACGACAGATGAGATCGTTCATTTCCACTGCATCCTCTATCTATATCTTTCAGGACACATATATCCCTGATCTGTATGATCTGTATGATGTAGCTCACGCTGCCGGGTGGATCTACATATTTCAGGGCAGATCGATTCCTGATCTGTATGAACTGTATGATCTGTGTGATCTGTATGATCTAGCTCATGTTGCCGGGTCGTAGCCGTACAACCTGCGTGATCTAGCACATACGTAAATCCTACACAGCATCTAATACCGGCAGGTTAGGTTCTACATGATCTAGATTATGTAGATGATCTCTCGCACTGTACGATAGACGTTCTAGGTGTGGATATCACGATAAACATTCATAATTATCACATACCAGGTATCATATTTACCCTGAGAATACTCAATACTGTACCAGGCATACTGTATCCCCATAATACCACTACTATGCCATCACTCTATGACCGCAGTAGACTATGCTCGTACATATGGCTTTTTTTTAATGCCTATTTTATTTTCCACACGCCAGATTCGAGATTCGTCCAAAACAGTAAAAACACAGTCAGAAACAGGGAAATGAGCTATAACGTGATAATATCCTCATGACTACCAGGCACGAGCACAATTATTGAAAACTAAACTAATCAGCTGCGAGGTCGAGGATTTCGTCGACACTCATCTTTGCAAGGTATGTGTCATACTATTAATCGTCATATGATATGACATGATATGATATGACATGACATGACATGACATGACATAACATGACACGACATGACGTGACATGACACGACACGACATGACATGACATGATATGACACAACATGACACGACATGACATGACATGACACGACATGACATGACACATGACATGATATGATACAGTATGATATGATACGATATGATAGTATATACTGTAATATGACATGAACCTTCCATCGCGCCTACTAGGAGTTTTCTTCGACCTTGTGTACAATGTACTATCAATACCATCGCTCTTTGACTCAATGCCACACCTGTTGCGGCCGTAGTCCCTGTCCCTGCTCCTCTCCCTGTAGCGGGTCCTGTCATCGTAGTCTCGCCCTCCCCCCCTATCCCTGACAACGCCCTCGCTGCCGTAGTCCTTGCCTCTACCCCTATCGACCATGTTCCGGCCTCTGTCCCTGTCCCTGTCCCTGCTCAGGCTCCTGCTCCTGCTCCTGCTCCTGCTCCTATCGCGGCTGTAAGAGGGAGAGCGACGCCTATACTCGCCAAGTTATCACGCCACCGTCCGAACCGAACCGAACCGAATCGAACCGAACCGAACAGAGCCGAACCGAACCGAACCGAACCAAACCGAGAACCGAATCGAGCCGAGAACCGAACCGAACCGAACCGAACCGAGAACCGAATCAAACCGAATCGAACCGAACCAAACCGAGAACCGAATCGAATCAAACCGAATCGAGCCGAACCGAACCCGAGAGAATCGTCCAAACCAAACCGAACCGAGCCGAGAACCGAATCGAACCGGACCAGAGAGAGTCGGAGAGCAAGGAACAAAGATAAAAGAGAGAGGGAGAGGGAGCAGGGTGAGGGTTCATACATGAGGGGGCACGAACAACACACGGAGCCGGATGCTTGTCGAGGCAACGCAAAGAGGAAACGTCGAGGAAAACTTGAACAAGCAAAATGATTGGTGGACAGAAACAACAATTCGTGTAACACGCTGACCACGTATGAAAAAAGTACAGAGTAAAAGTACAGCACTATCGGGCTTGACTATTTACAATTCATGGACTGCAGCAACTTGAGTGCAGTCCACACGCTATTACGCGAACCCTAACCTGTGACTGTATTTGCAAACCACTAAGCGGGAGCAGGGTGGCAAATAGGATCTGGTGCGGGTGGGATCAGAGGGTAGAGGTGTTGACCAATACAAAAATAGGAGAGCAGTCTATATGGGGCACCCCGCTTGACCCCAAACAACCCAAAAACGCCAATTCAATAGCGTGTGGACTGCACGTAATTAAGAGCCGCAGTCCATAGGTTGCAAGTAGGCGTACAGCATCGCAGCCATACTGTATACTCCAAGCTTTTAAAATATACATGTTTTCAATCATCACTGTTACGTTCCACCTCTCTGGACAAGCCATGGTCACAGGTCCCAGGTCACAAGTGTCTTCCCTTCTCCCCCCCGGTACGTACTTGCCTTCGATTTTTTCGCTGGGAGGTCAGAGGGTTCATCAGTATTAGCACTGCTCGTCGACTTTCATCAATTTTTGCTCAAGTCACGCTCTAACATACACCGCAATGAGAAAAAGGCGCACACAAAGTACTTTTTTGGTTACTTTTTATTAAAAGTAACTTTTGCAATAGTTTAATATTCTTAATTGAAACTACTTTGTAAAATATATTTAGTGGGAACAAGTATAGCACGTCCAGTCGGTCGTACCTGTCGGATCGCCTGTCATGCGTGATTTCCTTCCTCTCCTTATAGCCCCCGCGCGGGCCTAGCTTGTTCTTGTTGTTCGCCGATATTTCGATGCGGAGAACGCTGCCATGCAGCGTAGTGCCGTTCAGCGACTTCACGGCTTGCCTGTAGAGATAGGAGATAGGAGACAGATCACATGGGAGCATACAGATAATACAGATCAAACAAAAAAATGCCGTCGGAATTGGATAGAAACCCCAGTCGAGACTATACGAATCATACAGGTCATACAAGGTCAAACAAAATCATAACGTTGGAATGGAAACAAAAATCCCTGCCGAGACCGTACGAATCATGAAGATCATGCAGATAAAAAACACTATGGTTGGAATGGACAGAAATTAGCGTATTTGTCCAGATCACACGGATCATACAGATCAAGCAAATCCTATCGTCAGAATGGGCAGAAAACCCTGCCGAGACCGTACGAAGCATACAGGTCATGCACATTTCAAGCAAATACCATCGTCGGAATGGACAGAAAACAGCATCCCAGATCACCAAATACAGCAGGTCCATCATCCGAACGGGCAGAAAACAGCATCCCTGTCGAGGCCATACGAACCGTTTCAGATTATAAAGACCAAACACAAATGTCGCTGGAATGGACAGGAAACAAAAGCCCTGTCGAGATAAGTTCAAAGTATACAGATTACACAGATCGAACAAAGGTATCGTCTGATTGGACAATCACGCAGACCAGCCACGCGTATGTACCACAGGAGGCTAACGTCGATCGGCAGGGTGACGCGAATGTCAGGACAACCGACGAGTACAAACACACGGTAACGTAGTGTGCATGCACACATTAATATAAACCATCACCAGCAGCAGCAGTGCGGTACGTTACGAGAAAAAAAAACACAAACAATACTAAATACTAAGTAAACCAATAGCTTAAAAATAGAACGGCTACGTAGGCCAATCAGCTTTACAAACAGAAAGGCTACGTACGTACGCCAAT
Organism: Saccharina japonica; assembly: GCA_008828725.1. NCBI lineage: Eukaryota > Phaeophyceae > Laminariales > Laminariaceae > Saccharina > Saccharina japonica. Next base: position 496,646 of record MEHQ01000169.1, on the reverse strand, counting down.
CAGCTTTAAAAACAGAATGGATAAGTACGTAAGCCAATCAGTCTTAAAAAACAGAATGCTTTCGTAAACCAACCAGCTTTGGCCGGCGTCGCGGGTGGCATTATCTCACCTGGCGTCAACCGGATCGTCCATGTAGACAAAGCCGAAGCCTGGAGGTTTCCTAGCGACCTGGGGAGGCATTGGTAACAAAAAACGGCCAAAAAAGGAGGAAAAACCCGACCGGAATCGGCAAAGTCGAAGCGAAAAACGTGGCAGTCAGAGGGTGATTGGCTTGGGTTGGGTTGGATTTGGCTGGGTTGGGTAGGGTTGGGTTAGGATGGGTTGGTACATGTATGATACATTGGTCACGAGAGTAGGAGGAGACGACATGAGACAACGCGCCCCCATGAGCACGGATAAAAGGAGTGGTGCGAGGGGAAGTACCGCTTGCGCCATTGAGGCGCACCCGTTCCGGACAATTTCCGCAAAGTGATACTCGTAGGGAAAACAAATGGCAAAAAAAAACAGCGTACGTAAAAAATAATGGCACAGCAACAGGTAAAATAATGGTCCAAGATCGGCGAGTGGGCAGTCGTATAAGTAGCCCACTCGGTGTCTCCCTTCCGCGCCCTGTTGCTAACTACAACGCTAGCTAGCCACAACGTTACCTACAACTCACAACACAACTGCCGTACCGTGAACAGTACAACTCGATGACATACAAACACGATGCGAAAACTCAACTCAAGGTCGCGGCAACATTCTGAATAACCCAATAGCGTTCAACCATACCTCCCTCTCAGGGCGGGCTGGTCAGACAGGGGGCACCAAAGCACGCGGCGTGAGATCGGTCGAACGGTCCCGAAAATAGTTCGTCGAACGGTCCCAAGAACGGTCCGCGGGGAGACAGTACGTCGGACGGCCAGAATCATGATGGGAGAACAGCCCGTCGGGACAACAGTTCGGAGAACGATCCGCAGGGAAGTCCGAAGAACGGAACGTAGAACGGCTCCCGTGGTCGCAGGCGCGCTGCAGCTCTAGGGGAGTGATGTACTGTGGCGTACCGCTTCGGTGTACCAGGTACGAATTGTAGCGTACTGCGGTGGTCGTTCTTGGTTCTTGGGAGAAAGCGGAGACCCCAACATCAGGCGAGCAGAACTAGGAGAACTTAGGAGAACTTAGGAGAACTAGGAGCGCTAGGAGAACTAGGAGCTTCAAACTTCAAAGCGTGCTACAAGGGGTGTCGCGCGCTGTCGCCGTGTTGAATGGCATGATAGATAACACAAAACAAACGGGTATCGAAAGCGCGACGATCAGAAACGGTAGCGGTCGAATTGCAGCACGCCGCGCCGACCCTAAACCGCCACGTACGTACGTGCGAGGCGGCAAAGCTGACCAATGAAACCACCGAATCAAATATCAAATCACAGACCAATCGAATCAATGGCCTGGGTGGGGAGGGAGACCAATAATAAATCGAAAGGCCTTCGTGGGGAAGGTCTGCACCACCTCGCGGTCGTGGTGCAGAGTCAAGAGCGTGGCGTTGTTAGCACAGTTGTTTGGCCGAAACGCAAGCTTTACTACTGTACCAGTAGTGCTGATGGTGCTGTCACAATTGCTCCTCCCCCCGAAAAAACACATCCTGCCCTGGTCAGCCGCTTTTCACTGTGATGTAATGTCATTCTCTAACCCTTAACCACCTGCCCTAAAACATAAGGACCGTTTGTTTGGTAAAATATAAACCAAACACTCCTTATATTTCCGGACAGAGCGGTATACCACTGCTAAATCTACTGCTAAATCTACCACTAAATGTAACGTACTTAATTCTCTAACAAGCATCCTAGAAAAGGCGGGACAGTTTTGAATGGGTTCACGTCCTAGAGAGGGCATCCCCCGCCAACCACGCTATATGTACTATTGATAACACGATTTAAGTAGGCCCTGGTCTTTTTACAAAGCTCTACCTCTGCGAAATCATAATGGTGATACTGATACTGGTACCTCCCAACCAACACCTGTTCAACACAAGGACAACTCGATAATCATGTTCGCCCTACGTTTGGTCCCGCTGTATTACATACACCTTGTGGAACGGACAGGCGTAACAGCAGTAATCTCGAGATTGAGAACGGAATTTGAGAGAGCGATAATGAGAATGAGAATGAGGTCGAGATTCAGAATGATAATGATTTTGAGATTGAAAACTGTACGAAGACTCACCCAAATGTCGACAATCTTCCCGTACTCGTTGAAAATTTGTTCCAGGTCGTGCTTGTTGGAGGTAGGGTTCATGTTTCCGCAGAAAATATTCGCTGCGTGACGGGTGGAGGGGAAAGGGGGGCAGGGAGGGGACTGCTTGTCAGCACGACTATATATGTAGTTTGTAGTTGCGACTTGAACCACCTTCGACAAAATGGTTGGCAGCCCACACTATCTCTTCCCTGAAGGGTTAGGGTTAGTGTTAAGGTTCGGGGTTGGGGTTAGCACACCATTTTATTTTGCAAAATGTTTAATATATATTCCATCCCATTTATATGTACCTCTGGCTGCATCAAATTAGTTGTACAGCCACGACTACATACACGGCCGGGTAGGGTTACTACACAAGGCACACTGCTTCCGGAACTCCCAGCCGGACCTGGCCCCATTTGGCACCCTGCTCCCACTTAGAGGTGCAGACGTACAATCAGACCTGCGTAGGAGCCGTCGGAGGCCGAGAGCGAAGCGCGAACCGTCAGTATCACCGTGCCAGTTTATAACATAACAGTCGTGGCTGCACAAACAATATGATATGCTGTAACCGGTTGCACATATGATATATACGGTACCGACTTTTGTCCATACAGCCCGTATTTCGCTAGCCCCCTTTACAGCGGGTTCGGCGGGAAGTTTCTGAGAACTTTCTTTGGAGCGATGTTGCCCCTTTTTTGGTACGTAGCTGGCTTTGGTCTTGTCTACCAATAGCTCCGTTTTCACCCCTGCGGGCGCAGTCTACCGTAACTGTACCGTAAATACTGTAACTACCTGGTAACACGCGAGACACAATATTACACCTTTGGTATAAATACCTGGGATGGTCTTCGGAGTATAGAGGCGGTTGTCTCCGAAACAAGGGGGGTGCGGGGCACATACAAAGAAAGGCGTGTCTTAGGAAATATCCCGTTGAAGAGATCCCGTCGGAAAGATCCGGTCGAAAAGATCCCGTTGAAGAGATCCCGTCGAAAAGATCCGGTCGAAAAGATCCCGTTGAGACATTTTCATAGATACATCGCTCGGCGTTTGGAAAGATCCCGTCGAAGAGATCCCGTCGAAAAGATCTCGTTGAGACATTTTCATAGATACATCGCTCGGCGTTTGCATCCCCCTCCGTTGTCGAAAAAACTATCTGAAAAAAATCGCCCGGGGGAGTGTGTTATAGCGTTGGATATTGTATCGAAAAGTTCGATGTATCGTATCGAAATATCGCACTTTCGATAAATCATATCGAAATAACGCACTCTCGATACATCGATATATCATCTCGATATATCGATATATCATATCGAATATCGAATTTTCGATATATCGTATCTAAATATCGAATTTTCGATATATCATATCGAAATATCGAACTTTCGATACATCATATCGAAACATCGAACTTTCGATATATCTGATCGACGTATGGTATCGAACGTGTTTTGACCTACAATCCCCTGGCATCCCGGTCTTTTTTTTTTCAAATATGTTTATGCAAATATTGAACAAGCTTCAAACTTCAAACTGCGAAGCATCGAGATCGTATCCAATAGTATACTTCGCATATGAATACCTGGTACATATCATACCATGCGTTATTAATAGTACGAGTCGATCCACCGCTGTTTTTCTCCCCCCAAAACCAACCCACACGCCACACGCCACACACATGATTGATGCCGGTATTTATGATACCCCCGATTTCCATTCCGATTCCGATTCATTTTTATGGAATTTTCTTGCCTCGCGCGGCGAGGCCCCCTCACGAGCCTGTGGTGGGGGAGGACGATACCTTGATGCCGAAACAGCAGTGTACTGGAAGTGTCCAGTACACTGGCTGCGCCAACCAGTACCTAGACTAGCCCTTTGCTGAATACAAGTTGAAACTACCGTAACCATATTTTGTTCATTAGACTCTGTTCAGAGTTCAGAGTGTTCGTTTATTTTTTCAATATCCAGGTACCAGGGGCAAGAAAGTCTATATACCTGGCCCCAGGTATAGCAGTACTACTGGCTGTGGCTGTGTGGTACTTGAGTTTCTAATTTCGACGGGACCAACAAAGAGGCTGCCCTGGAAAGGTGGCTGAAGCCCTTTTTTATTTGATTAAACTATCGTTTATTTCCGCGGCGCAATCTAAAAAAAAAAACAATTCTTAGGCTGTGCTGCGGAAAATTCTTGGCGCGTGCTGCGAACTCAGCAATCACCCCGACAACAGATAACAGTACAACAGCAGTACAGCACAAGCGCTGAACAACAAGAGGGTCCAGCTTTACGCCGGTGAACAAGAACGCTAGGAGGACCGCTGCTGCTGCTTGCTATTGCTGCTGCTGCTGTGCAGCTGTTTCTGCTACTGCTGCTGGTTGTTTTTGCTGCTGAGGAGCTGCTGCTGCTGCTGCTGTGTATGATTAGGACCCGTTTCAACCTGGCTGAAGCCGATTTTATTTTCCTACGGACGACGTTCACCAAACCAACGCACATCACAAACGAACACACGCAACACACAGCAGCACAGCACCCGCGCTGAACCAAGAGCGGGTCCCAGCTGTACGCCGTTGCATAGGAAGGATACGTAGGGGTGACACACAGCAGCACAGCACCCGCGCTGAACCAAGAGCAGGTCCCAGCTGTACGCCGTTGCATAGGAAGGATACGTAGGGGTGACCGCCGCTGCTGCTGCTGAGTGTTGCTTCATGGGAGGGATTTGGAGCTGGCTGCATCTCATGGAATAGTTGGAGCCTGGTTCGTGACCGAAGGAACATATTTTGGCGACGAGACAACAACAATAAAGGAGTGTTTGCATTTTTTTTTTTTTTTAACTTTTACTTCTCTAAAAATTCTCCCGAAGGGAGGATTTGAGTTAAATTTTTTGAAAAAACGGCAAAAATTACTTTAGAGAAGTATGTTTTTGATCAAAAGTTACGGTAACTTTTGTCTCTCAGTTTGATTGGCCTACACGCACCGAGCATTCTACCGACGCAGAACGCCCCAAATTATGGGAGATGTCTCCCATTTTTATCGCGAGAAGATTTCAGCACTTTCTTCCCTCGTCAACTCTCGTCGAATTTTGCTTACCCACGCTATAATATGCGCTCTCGACAGACGGTGTCATTTGAGAATAAAAACCTCCATGGGGAGAATCGAACCCTCGACATCCGGGCCTACAGGCTTCGTGGCTACCAGTTAGACCACCGGGGCGACCGGGGACCCTACTGTTCAAACATCTGACAGGGACAACCGGGCGCATTTATCTATGATAGTGATCACGTGTCCGTCTGATTTGGCCGGGTACTCAGTACCCGATGCTAATTTCATGCCCGTTAAGGCCCGTATTAACGAACATTTGTTTTCGTTTGTTTGAGTTTTTTTTTTTCGTTCGTTTGTTTTGATTTGACCTGATTGGTCGAAACGTGAATAACCAGCAAGATATTTCGATTTCAAAACTGAGTAGTTCAATAAAACGGAATTCCACAAGAAGTCTTTTGGGACTTCTTTTGCTCTTTTTTTTCTGTTGAATTGGGAGTTCATCCAACTCGGCGTGGCGTGTTCCATGAAACCGAAGGAAGCCACGCAAACTTGAGCCATGTCGTCGACTGATTCAGAGGCGAGATCCACCATTCCCGAGAGGCACGGCCACCGGATCAGCCGCAGCGCGAGGTCCGACGGGCCCTAGCATAGGGTAGACCGCTTGCGGTGCCTAAAAAGTAACATAGGCCGTCGCAAATCCAATTTTTCACCCTTTTTGCCTCCCAAACCACACGAGCACCGACCAGGTCGCGACTTGGCGTAGAAGTTCGATCGCTGTATCC